>PVJH01022476.1:0-36594 GCA_004026705.1 Nesogale talazaci
TTGCTTTATTGGTTTAATCTTTACAGGAGCATATTGCTCGGACTTTTTTCCTGCAGGGCAGCTGGGTGGGTTTGAACTCTTGACCTTTCATTCACTGTTGAGCACTGAGCCATTGATACCACCAGAACTCTTTTATTGAAGTGTAGGAGTGGGAAATGGGTGTTAGGGTAGGATGCTTTCTCATAGGGTTATAAGGAGGAGGGGTGGGATGGCAACAGACCTTAAATATGTATGTCGGTAAGGAGTTAAGAGTTTGGCATTGCCTTTTCCTCCTTGTTCAGTTTCAAATGGCACAGGAGAGCACATTGTTTCCGGATAAGGAGTCTCATAGATTCATCACCTGATTTCACCTGCATGCCTGACTAGCTGGGAGGGTGTGGTAGATAGGTTTATTGTGCCAACCTGGCCAGTAGGAACATGTGGGATTAACAAGGTCACAGTTTGATTGAATGACAAACAGATGAATGGCTTGGCAATCCCTGCCTCTATCTCTTCTCTCTTGTGACCAGATCAGCCTGAGGCTGCTAGATCTCTGCCTAAACTTGTGAACTACACTATCTGTGAGACTGCCAACCCATGGATTATGTCTCTAGAACTTGAGATTCCTTTGATACTTGCTTCACCACACTACTAGTGTATATATCACTTGAGCTTGGGACGGACAGTCAGATCATGTCATCTTGCAGGCTGTGGTGACCCACCCTGCTGTTTACTACCTGAGGCTGGATTATCCTACAGAAGACTCAGTTGTCTACTTCCTTGACCTTGGAACCTCGTGGGCCTCATGAGCTAAAGGACTTCTAGTATATCAACTATCTCATGGAAGTGAATTGAACTGTGTCCTCTGCACTGCTATGTGGAATAATTAGCTGTTATAGTCCATTGTGCTGTATTTATCTATTCTCATATCTATATGCATATATACCTATGATATTACATATGTGTGTATGTATGCATATTTATAAAAATCATTTAAGTGCCCTGATTTTGTTTCTCAAGAGAACCCTGTCTAACACAGAGGGCAATTCCAAAGCTCACCTGCTTACAGAAAAACAATTTGAACTTCATTGTCCTCAGGAATCCATTAAGGTATTTAGTGAAACAGACCTTTATCTACTTGTTGTTACAATTTTCTTTTACAGGATACAGCAATGATCTCTTAAGTTCAGGTGTCTTCAAAACCTCCTGTTCTAAAAGCTTACAGGAACCAATATTTATGAAAATAAAACAAAAAATGGGCAGTTATATTAGTGTTCTCATGAATGTTCTCTTCTAAAAAGCTTTAATGCCTGATTTATCTCCTTTTGTATGTGTTACAGGGAGCCCCAGTAGAGTAGTGTGTAAAGCACTCAACTGCTACCCATGGGCAGGGGCAGCCTGCGTGTGTAAAGAATCACAGCCTTAGAAACCTAGGCGGTGGTTCCACTCTGTTCTGGAAGGTCACACGCTATGACTCGGGATTGAGTCTCGGCAGTGAGTTTGGGTTTGGGGATCAGTAGATTTGTTCCAGTAGCAGTTGTCTATTTTCTAAGTGTAGAGAGTTTCCTTTAGAAGCCTGGGCTCAGTCGGAGGGTCTGAAGTCTCAAGACTGAGCATGGAGTGACATGTGGTAGCACTAGATGAGAAAGGACTTCTCGAGGAGATGAAAGGCTAAATCATGAAAGGAGATCAACCAATTCTGACCGTGGGGCATGGAACATGCACTATTCTGCTTAGGCAGTCATGATCTTCCTATAAAGTGTGAAGACTTTTATCTAATTCTTTTTTTTGGCATCACTGCCCTCTGGTGGCAGTGGGAGGCCCAGCCTTGCTCCTGGAGAGCGGCTGCTGGATATGAACCGCCAAGCCTGTGGGCCACAGTCCCGCACTCAACCACTACGCCACCGGGGCTCAGCCCCAACTTTTGTCTAATTTTAAAGCCAAAAATCACATTCCTGTATAGCTTTAGACATATAGAAAATCCCAAGCTGAAATGCAGTAATGTACCATGAATTATACAGGGTTATTGATGTTCAAAAGTTGCTACACACATATGCACACACACATAAACAGCACACACACATAAACATTCATATTTTATGATACCTGTATTGTGATATAATTCCCCAAACCTATTTTTTTTTGGTAAATGTACTGCCATTTCATAAAGGGGGAGGGCATTAAAAATCCTCCGTCTTCAGATCATGTCAGTGTCAATCTATCCCACAAGTATAACCACTTTTATCTATGATTAAGATCTGAAGCAGCAGTCAAATGGGAGAGCCAAACCTAACATTTAATCTCTTAAAATTTATAGTTAAGTCATCTTTGATATCTTTACAAAGCAGTGAAACCAATACCATTATCTAATTTCAGAAATATCCAACACTCAAAAAATAACCTCCTACTCATTAGTAGTCACTCGTCACTCCTCATCCATTATTTGACAGGTACCAATCTACTTCAGTCCTTTAATAGGTCATTTAATAGAAACAAATTATAACTGGCTTCTTGTTTTCATCTTTTTCAATTAGTATGATGATTTTAAGATTCACCCCTATTGCAGTATATATCAGTACTAAAAGTTTTTTTCTTGTGGGCTGATTAATATTCCATTTTACGTATCTGTTTCAGGGAGCCCTGGTAGTGGGGTGGTTATATCATACAGTTCAGTAGTTACAACACACACACATACACACACACACACACACACACACACAGCTTCCAAAGTTCCAAAGTTTATGGGCTTTCATTCCAATGAAATGAAAAGACAATGGAATTTCCTTCTTCTTTTTTTTTTTTTTGGTGGGGGGGCATCACTGCTCTCCAGTGCTGGGAGTAGGAGGCCCAGCCCCATGGCTGGAATTGAACCTCCATCCCAGTGGGCCGCAGTTCCACGCACAACCACTAATCCACCAGGGCTCAGCCCGACAATGGAATTTTCCATGAACATTTTGACCCATGTCACATTTTATTCACCTACTTTTTGTTTGATAGCTATTTAAGTTGTTTCTACTTTCTGACCATTATGAAAAATGTTTCTGTGAACCTTCATGTCCAAGATTTTGTATGAGCAAATGTTTTTATTTCCCTTAACTCTATACTTGGGAGTATAGTTTTTGGGTTATATGGTAACTCTGTTTAATATCTTGAACACTGGCAAACTGTTTTGCAAAGTGACTTAACCATTTTGCAATAGTAATAACAATTTATGAGAATTTTAAGAAGCAATTGTTTGCCAGAACAAGGGGATGGCTTAAATGTATGCCAGGGTAATATCTTTTCATGATACTTATGTATGCTGAGAAAACAATATGAAAAACTGAACTGTGTGAAGAAGAACGTGGACATCAAGAGCGGCGGATATGCAGATGACAGAACCTTGCTTGCTGAAAGTGAGGAGGACGTGAATCACTTTCCAAGGAAGAGCCAGGAGTGTAGCCCACAGTCTGGATTATGCCTTGTCATAAAGAAAATATTATTTCTCATACCTGAATCCATAAATAACATTATGATGAACAGAGAAAAGATGGATGCTGTCAAGGATTTCATTTCACGTGGATGCACAAAGGATATAAGGAATCACACAAAAAATCACATTGGCAAATCTGAGGCAGATATCTCTTTAGCATGTTAAAAAGCAAAGATGTCACCGAGGTCTAGCTGACCCTAATTTTCAAAGGTCTAATAAAGCATTTGGGTTATGGACTCGATGATGACTATTAAATCAGTCAGGGGTTGCTTGAAGTCTAATATGAATTAGTCTGTACTGGAAGAAATACACCAGGAATGTTCCTTAGAGTGAGGATGGTGAGACTTCTCACATTGGACATGTAATCAGGAGAGACTCTACCTCGGAGAAAGACATATTCTTGGAAAAGTAGAACATCAGCAAACTAGAGGGAGACCTTCAGCAAGATGGAGTAGCACAGTGGTTATGCAATGGGTTCAAATCTACTAACAAATATGAAGACGCTGCAGGGCCTGGCAGGATTGTTGTAACTTGGGACTGACTCAATTGTACTATGAAACAATGATGTCTCTACATTCTTACCAATACTTGTGATATTGCTTATTTTTCTGATTTCAACCATCTTAATGGCTGTGAAGAATCCTGATGGCCTCGTGGTTGAGTACTTGGCTACTAACCCAAGTGTCATGAGGTCTCCACTCCATGGGAGAAAGCTTGAAAGTCTGCTGTCAGGAACATCTGTAGCCTTCGATTGCAGGGGCAGGTCTGCTCTGTTTGACAGAGTTGCTCTGAGTTGACTGGAAGACAGCTGTTTTATTGTATTTGTTTATTTACTGGTTTTTGTTTGATGGAGGTGGAGTCCTATCGCCCTGTGTTTTTGATTTGCATCTTTTTGATGAATAATGAATGGTGTATCTCTTTTGTACTGTTGAGCTTTTATTATTACTGTGGTTCCATAATTAGGCAATAAGAGAGGAGTCATTTAACTGAAATTCTCAAACCCAATTCACTGCCTGTGAACAGTACTGACTCACAGAACCCCTATTTTCCTTCAAAGGAGGAGAGAGCCTTGTCTTTCCCCTCGAGTGGCTGGTGGGTGGGAACCACCATCTTTGTGGTTAACATTTCAAAGTGAAATGTATCCTTCATTCCACTTTTTCCATAGTAGCTGTGGGTAGGATCATCCTTCCCAACCAGGTGTACCAGGTAAATCTTCATCTTTTGCTTTTAAGTAAAAAGCAATTTCCCTTTTAGGATTGCAATGTCCTATCTATTCTTTCTCATTTTCTCATCTCTAGTTTTCTCTTCCAACATTTATTAAGGATCTGAGCACCTGTCAAACCCTCATTTTCTCTTTAACTCCTAGAAAACTTTGATATTCAAGTTGGTGACACATCTAGCTTCAGCATTCTTTGCCTTCCTGAACTTCCAAGATTTTATCTTCACTCGACCTCATTCATTCACTCCCACATCCCAATAGTTATAATCATTTCATAATTTGGAACTGTTCTTCCTCTTAGAGATTGAATTGTGTCTCCTCAAACGTATGTGATCTCATTTGGGAATGGATCTTCCTTATTATGGTAATAGCATGGTATTAGCATAGTATATGAAACCATTCTCTGCTCTAAAAATTAATTTTGGGTGGCTATAATGAACATATCATACAGTCCAATAGTTTGTTCTATTATGAAATGCTGTTTACACATCACCACAATCAATTTTGGAACATTTTCTTCCTTTTTCTATCCATTGGTATCCATTTTGTATCCCCTTTCCTCCACTCTCTCCTTTTGAAACAGACATCTAATTAAGACAGTCTTAAAGAACAAAAAGGAAGGGTTAGCTCTCTCAGCTATTAACCTATAATTAACGCAGTGGTGTTACTACAGAAAAAAATAACTTAACCAGTGAACTATAAGAGAGAGTACAGTAACAGATTCATTCATTTTATAATCACAGGAGAGAAGAGAGGCAGTATAATCATTATTCATGTTTAAAAAATGCAATTGAATAGTTACCCCACACAATGCATAAAAATCAGCCTAAATGTAGAAGATAAAAAGATCAATAGCTTTAGTAACATGGAAATTAAGAGCATTTATTTATGACCATGATAAAATAATTGAAAAGAAAAAACATACACTAGGAAGAAACATTGGCTAGTTTTTAACCAGCAGGATTGGAATCCCTTATATAAAGGACTGTAGCAATAAATAAATCAGAAAAAGACAAATAATTCAGTAAAAAATGGGCCAAAGACATTGATAGACATTTCACAGGGGGATGTAAGAACAGCTAATAAGCTGGGCCAGAGATGCTCAACCTTTTTAGCTAGCTGACACAGCAAGGTGCTATTTTGTCCTGGGGGCAATTGTCAATACTGGCTGTTCTATGACTTTAGGTTATAGAGTTTGGTGTTTCATTATTTATTCAATGAGTACTTCAAGAGTCCATACTTTGTCCAAGGTAGAGTGCTAGAGACTTTGACTATATCGATGAACAGAATCAACAAATAGCCTTACCTTTCTGGAAGATGGTTGTGTATGCAGGTGAAGGAGGTTGGGAATGGGCTCCAAGAATAAGGAATCATCGTGAGAAATTATGAATTCTGTTAGAAGAGAAGTGCTGTGAGAATGCAGGTTTGGAGGCTGTGGGTAGCAGCAGCAGCAGGTTGCATGTGGCATGAAGAAGGGAGTTAGAATAAGCCTTGTTCAGATAACATTTGAACCAAGATTGGGAAAGGATGAGGAGGTCATCAGACCTATGGACTATTGGGGAAAGAATACTCCAACCAGGGGAAGGTCTGAAATGGAAATGTGCTTGAGCTATATAAGGACCAGCAAGGATGCCAGCCTGGTGAGAATGCTGTGGGGAGAGCAGGATTTGAGGACAGAGAAGTTCCCGGTTCACTGTTCTGTTCATCTTGACTATCAATCAGTTAGCCAGCTGAGTCTTCTTGGCTAAAGCATTTTCATGTTTATTATAAGTGATTTGCATTTTTCAATTAGCCTGTCAGATTCTCTATTGAAACAAGTGGCTCAAAACTTATTCTTAAAATATAAAGTAATGATGACAATAAAACTGTATATATTATAACTCAGAACACTGTGATGGACATGGTGTGATTAAAACTCTCATTGGATATATCGAGTGTTAACACCTGTGTGCTGGGATGTGAAATTTTTAATTGTTATCTCACATAATCTGTTCAAAGTAAAAAGTGGCATGTAGGAAACACATGCATATTTGAAAGGAAGTTTTATTGAATTAGCTTCTTTAGTGAGGATCCCCGGTGGCATCGTGGTTAGCGTCAGGCTGTGAACTGCCAGGTCTGCAGTTCTAACCCAGCAGCCTCTCCAAGGGAGGAAAATGCAGTTTTCTACTCTTGTCAAGAGTTACGTTATCATTTTAACACCAGTTATGAGACAGAAATAAACCTGGAAGGAAGCTTCAAAACTTCTTTTCAGAGACAGGTATTCGTTCAACAAATGAGCTGACACGGTAAGACCTGGGTGTACAGCAGTGAACGGACGGCCAGAAATCCTGGCAGAGTCAACTCGGAGTTGTTCTCAGGAAAAAAGAAACACAATGATTGAAGCCTAAAATGTGTGTGTTTGAAATGTTGAGGTGGAGACACCTGGATTTCTGAAGACTCAACAAGCCCAGTCATAAATAGTTTAATGTTTTATGACCACTTGTGAATTTTCTGAACTCGTTGAAGAAGTAAACTGACAACGTATGTCAAAATTCCACTCGATTGTTACAATAGGACTTTAAAAAAATACTTCCTGATACTGTGCAAGGGAAAATGCAGTAGGCGTGTAGTCATTACGACTTCCTCAAACTTGTCAACTCTTGAGCTTGACAGCTCCCTGACTTAGTGTTTGACAGTGTTAGAATTATTCTTTTATTTTCGGTCGAGGGATGAGTGTCTGTGTTAACTAACAATTTTATTTATTTACTTTTACATATTTTTCTTCCACATCATTTTATTAGAATCTAATGCAGATGTATTATTCCATTGTTCAATGAGCGTGCCCTGTAAATTTGGTGTCCATTTAATCTGTCAACCAAGAACAAGTTCTTCAGTTTGAATCCACCAGTCGCTCCTTTGGAGAAAGATGAGGCTTACCGTCTTGGGAACTCCTAGGGGCACTTCTACTCTTTCCTGCAGGGTCGCTATGGGTTGATATCAAGGCAGTGGAACACAAACATCAAATGCTTGCTTCCCTTTCCAACAATCTATACTTGTGACTTGGGATTTTTTTTTTAATTTAACTAGGACATCGGAAAAGAAACTGTTACCTGTAAAATAGCCAGTGATGTAGCTTTTGTTCCATCTTTAACCAGAGTATTTTCATTTTCAGCATTGATGCTGACGGGACCATGACTGTGGACTGGAATGAATGGAGAGACTACTTCTTATTCAATCCCGCAAATGACATTGAGGAAATTGTTCGTTTCTGGAAACATTCCACTGTAAGTGGGTTTTATGTGTAATTTTGGCCTTCGTTGGAGTGGAGCTTTCAGCCATGGGTACAGCATTCGGCCAAGTGTAGCCTCGTATTTAGTCAGGGCGTGCGAGTCCCCACTGGCTCTGTAAATCCCTGTTACATTAGGCATAGGCAAAGAGGGTCTTAAAAAAATCCTCAAGACTGAATAAACCTTGAACACACAGTATTTATTTTTTACCAGCGGTTCAGGATTTAAGGAGAATAAGCAGTGCATCTTGTAGTCATATTTAAATGAGTGCTCGGCTTCCATCCAAAAGGTCGGTGGTTTGACTCACTATGGGAGAAAGAAGTGTCAGTTGGCCCCATGAAGATGATGACAGTTCTGGAAGCCCTGTGAGTCAGGTCTGCTCCATCCGACAGTGTTGCTCTGAGTTAGAATTGATGGGTGGTAAGAGGTTTGTTTGTTTGTTATATCTTAGGGACCTGGAAGTAGCAGGATTGGGTCTTGTAAAGACCAAAATGGCCTGGTAACTCTCAGTGCCTCATGTCTGCCAGGCTGGATCCCCTTAACCATGGACTGATGGATGGGCAGTGGTGCTTTCCCTCATGTTTGCTTGTGTCGTCAAATGACAAGAAGACTTACTTATAATAAAGCCATTGAAGGATAAAAGTGTCATTCTTGATAATCTCCTTAGCCTTTCAAACCTGTCCTCAACACCCCTAAACTTTGAATTAAAAAAAATCAATTAATTAATTTAAATCATTTTTTGGGGCCTCATACATCGCTTATCACAATCCGTACATACATATACTGTGCCAAACACTTTCACATGCCTGCTGTCATCATCATTCTCCAAATCTCTGCTTTTCCACTTGAGTCTTTGAGATCTGCTTTACATCCTTTCCCCCCCATCCCTGTTCCCGCCCCAACTCACAATACTTTATAAATTATTGTTATTATTTTGTCATATCTTACACTGCCCAGCATCTAAAACTTTGAATTTTTAATGAATTCTGTTCTAGTAACCTATATGAAGTTGTGCGACCTGTTCCTGAAATCAGTTGGGGCTCTCTGGGGGACTTCCTTCCCCTCACCGCACATGGGCTTGTCTTCTATCCGCTTTCATGTATTTCAGTAAAATTGGTAGAGGTATATACAAAGACATTGAAGGAATTTCACTGCACTACCTGAAGCCGAGGGAGGTCTGGTGGTGCTGGAGGGTAAACATTGGACGGTTAGCCACAAACTTCAAACCTACCAGCGAGGCCTAGGGAGAAAGACGAGGCTGTCTGCTTCTGTAAAGATTTATAGTCCAACGGCTCTAAAGAGGAGTAGGCTAAATGAAGCCTACAGTTTACATTGTGAGTACTACCAGTACCTAGACCTAGACCTGATTGGAACATTGTAAATTTGCTAGTGACTGATGTCTTTTCAACTGTGTAGACCTTATTACTAGTTAAGTTGCCTAGCCTCCCTTGGTGGGGTAGTGTGTTTGCTATTGGGCTTCAAGATCAGCAATTCAAAACCACCAGCATCTCTGCAGGAGAAAGGTGAGGCTTTCTACCCTTATAAAGATTTAAAGTCCTGGAGACCCAGAGGGGCAGTTCCACTCTAGCTGATAGGGTAACTCTGAGTCAGAATCTAACCAAGAGCAGTGAGAGCGAGTTAAGTTGCCTACATAAGTTTAGACTATGTGGCAGTAGATTCACATGGTCATATCTTTCGAGATAATTGATAATGTTTGAGGTTAAATATACCATACTCATTTTATTTATATAAAATGAAACAAAAGAGTTATTACCATGGCGAAGGACAGTCTTACCTATAAAATTTTATACAAGGAAACTCTTTCCATAATAAAATGGCAAAAAATATTGTTAAAAGACTTGATTTGCTCTCAAGCTGCTTTGATGATCTAAAATAATGATCAGAATATATTGAAGGGGGTCATTTTCAATTATACTTCACTATGAGCAAAATCTTATTACTCTATTGCATTTTTAAAATTATAAGTCAAATGTACAGGGCATTTCACAAAGAGGACTTTTTGAGTCTTCATATGCATACTTTTATTTAATTCAAATGTAAATGCTTAAATCATATTAGGCAATTAAGAATAATGTAGATTGGACTTTCTCAGGGGAAATGTTTTTAAGAGTCAGAAAGCTGAACTTTTTAGACGATGACATTGCAAATGACTAGTTTCCTGGCATGAGGAAGCATGGCTGTGGCTGTGGCTCAAAGTGTTTTGCTGCATGTGAGGCGTTCATTCTGGCCTAGACTCACAGAGAAAACTCAACCCTCAGTCAGTCCAGGAAAAAACATCGCGATTGTCCATTTTGTAATCTTGCAATTACTGGTACCTTTTATATCTTGTGAATATGTAGTATGGTTAGCTTAGAGTGAATGGTGTGAACCATATGTAGTGTGGTTAACTTAGAATGAATGGGGTGTTTGCAGTAATCTACATGCTAAAATTGGTTCTGTGTACTTTCTAAGAAATACAGGTGACCTTAAGTACAAAGCAACATATGATTCTCCTCGAAGGCAAAAACACTTCTGGATTAATCTGTTTTTTAACAGAAGGAACTTAGGGCTCTTTTTCCTGTTTTAACAGGGAATCGACATCGGGGACAGTTTAACAATTCCGGATGAATTCACAGAAGATGAGAAGCTCTCTGGACAGTGGTGGAGGCAGCTGTTGGCCGGGGGCGTGGCTGGTGCTGTCTCCCGAACAAGCACAGCCCCTCTGGATCGCCTGAAAATCATGATGCAGGTGAGCTGTGCGACCCGTGCTCAGGGTTCTCAAACACCACCAGAAAAGCAGAGGGAAATATGGTGTTTCAAAAAAGAAATAAAAAGAGAAATTTCCAACTCATAGCCTTTCGCGACTTAATTTTTTTTTTATCTTGCGGTTTAAATTCAGTCCATGAAATATTTTGGGGTGTTCTATCGAACTTTAAAATGTTGGTATGTGTATGTGATATAGTTTTAAGTTTTGGCATTCTTCAGACCCTTGAAATGTTTAGCAAAACCAAAAAAATTTAATCTCCATCCATTTTTGAAGGATTTTTCATATAATACTCCCTTCTATTTTGATGTTCTTTGTCAAAAAATGAATGCTATGAATCCTACACTGTTGAAACCAGAATAGACTCTTAAGATCTATTTTAAAACTGAGGTTAGCAGACAAAGACGTGGGTTTACAGACTACCTCGGGCTTGTGATTTGTGGAGGCTTGGACTGGGCTGAGAGGACACAGAGAGGACAGGACAGGGGTGGAATCTGTGTCAGTGCGCAGTGTGGTGACCCATCGACTCTTCAGTGCTAAGACAATGGCATAGAAGCCTGACCTTCATTTTAACTGTCAGGAATCAGAGGCTCAGAGAATTGAAATGACCTTTTCTTGACAATAAATAAGAGGAGAATGGGGTTTATTCTAGGACTCTTTGTGGGACCGCGGGTTAGGCCTTGGGCTGCCAACGGACAGGTCAGCACCTTCACCTCAGCAGTCATGCCAACTCAGTAGCCCTTCTCCAAGAGAAAGCCGAGGATCTCTGCACCTGTCTCCAAAGCTCTTTGGAGCACTTAGATGTGTCCTGTTGGGGCTCCATGGGTTGGAATCTGTGGTCATTGGTTGAGGGTGTCTCTGGCCCCAAAGTCTCCCAGGGCCTGAAGCCTGCGAGGTCTCAGTCTCCTTCCCTCTGGGATTGGAATAAGAATATGTGACCAGGAAGACTTCAGTGAGCCTTGTTGTTGAAAATGAAATGGACTTTTCTGGACTGCAGCTTTCTGACTGGAGAAGTGAGAGCCTTGAAGGCATCTCGAGGTGCTCAGTGTCATGCTGCGTCATGGCCGACAGAGTCAGCGATGTGTTCTCTAGTCCCTACAGTGTACTGATTTCATAAGTGACTGCTGAGCACCTACTATGTGCTAGTCCTTCTAGATGCTATGAAGGAAAGCTGTAAGCAAATAGTGATTTGCTATTTTTCACTCAACAATCTTATACTCTAGCAACAATATAGGCTTCATTGGGATTTAGAGGTGCAACTGTAACTGGTATCATGAGTAAGAAATACACTATGGTAGGAAATGACCTTTCTCCTCTGAAATGAAAGAGAATAGCATTCATTGACTGGAGCTTGCTGAGACCCATCCAGTTCTGGGCGAGGGGAGGAGGGGCATCCTTATGCATGAAGACAAGGACGAGTGTTAGGGAAAGCCAGGGTTTGACTCTGTGACATCTATCGTTATGTCACTCATTTGTAGAAAAATATTCATTTAGTTGTAGATGTAGCTTCAACAGTATTTTTAAAGTATGTAGGAATAGATTTAGCTTTTGTGTATTTTGTGGTAGTCACTCATTTTGTGGGAGCCGAAGCTAACAAAAATAGCTGACTTTAATTATTGTGATTTATTTCATAAAGTTAATAATTTATTTTCAACAAGTGTTTCTATGTAGGCAACAATAATATCTAGTGTATTTTAGCCTGTGGTAGCTAGGGCAAGTAATTCATCCATCCTCACTGGACGAGGCAGTTGATCCATTTGGTCTTGAGCTTATGGGCTAGAGAGGCCTGAGACATGCTATGGAAGGTACACATTGCTATTTTGGCATTAAGTTGCATGCACCCCAGCATCTGTGGCTCTCCTATGTATAAATATGCATAAATCAATTCATATTCATTTATAATTTCATGACTATATTAATTGCTGTGAGAAGGGGTTAGTATTTTTTTTGGGGGGGGGCATCACTGCCCTTTGGTGAGAGTAGGAGGTTCAGCTTTGCTCCAGAAGAACTACTGCTGGATTTGAACCGCCAACCCAGTGGGCTGCAGTCCCGCACACAACCACTACGCCCCTGGGGTTCAGCCCTAAGGGGTTAATGTTTTATTGATAGCGCTCTTTTTTTTTTCATTTATCCTAAAATTGTTCGAGTTCCAAAACATGTTCCATAGTCTCATAATTGTCTCATCTGCTTCACAGTATCTAACAAATATTACTCATGCTCATTTACAATTTTGTCATGACTTCTGTCTCTACTTTTTCATACTGAAGACTATAGGTCCTTTTTAGTTTGAGGTCCTTTAGTTTGATATAGAATTCTAAAATGATGGTAATCATTCCTTCCATCCTTGTGCAATTACTCAAGTTTGAACTAGTTCATTCTGGCTGTGCTCCTTGCTGGAGAATTTCCATCTCCACTCAAGATATAGTAAGCCATAGTTAATACTTTAACAGCATCAATAAATATCACCTGGGGAGTTTATTAAACTGCAGAGTTTGATTCAGTACATCCTGGGTGCAATGTAAGTTCTCAGCAGGGGTTCGAACCAGAATGAGCTGGTGCAAAGGCCCGCTCTGTTCTCAGTTGTCTGGGTTTACAAATAGGCACTGTATTTATATTTATAAATGCCACAAGAAAAGAGAGCCTGATTTGCAGTTACTTTGGAGATCATTGCAATACATGCGGCCCACATTTGACATCATTTTACTTTTATCTTTAGGTTCATGGCTCAAAGTCAGAGAAGATGAACTTAGTGGGTGGCTTCCGACAGATGGTGAAAGAAGGAGGCATCCGTTCCCTTTGGAGAGGAAATGGGACGAATGTCATTAAAATTGCTCCTGAGACAGCTGTGAAGTTCTGGGCGTATGAACAGGTAATTATCATCACCTGTTGAATTCCTTGGCCAAGAAGCCTTCGTAAAGGGATTCAATGAAGGTTTGCATCCAGCCTTTTCAGGTGATTGCTGCACTGCATCACCATTTTCCACTGGAACGTCATGAGGACCTTCTCTCACGGGAGATTCCTGTTCACCCACTGCCATTGAGTTCATACCCAAATATGGTCATTCTACTCAGTCCTATCGGATCTCTTTGAGTCTGAATTAGCTCCATGTCAGTGGACAGGAAAATCAACAGGATTCATGTTAACGAGGAGCTTTACTTAGCCTGTGGCACAGTCAGAACACTGAATACCTGGAAGTTCTGATCTCTTCGGTTCGATCACCTGCTCTATGGAGAATTCCACGGAGTGATAGCATTTAACATAACATCATGTTTCATGTTGCTATGAGGAAGTGCACATCTGAAACGATTTGCATTGAGCTTTTGAAGGCACCACCCAGGGACCCTCGTAGATCTAAGGAACCAAATCTCCAGTCGGTGCAGACAATGGGGGTCACTGGCAGGTCAGTATGGCCGTAACCATAGGACTCCTCAGAGAAGTCCAGCAAGTGGAACCTCCCTGTCCCTGCCCCTCTGCCTGATCCATGTCTCCCCCTCTTGGTCAGAGGCCAATGAGCTCTCTGGATCCTCTGGAGAGAAAGAATCGGGCTCACCTGGATGCTTAGACCTCCATCTGTTTGGGGCAGAGGGAGAAAGAAGAGGCTTTCTATTCTGGTAAAGAATTACAGTCTCGGAAGCCCACAGGGGAAATTTTACTCTGTCCCACAGGGTTGTTAAGAGTCAGAATCGACCCAAGGGCAGTAAGTTTGTCTTTTTCCTGTCCAAACTGCTTAAAGATGGAACATTAGTCACAATAACCAGCCCATTTACTGACCCTTCCCCGCGTGCCCCTGCCTTGCTCGATGCCACACACCTGGCCTTGCTTACTCTTTTCAGCCCCCTCCTGAGACGGGGCTGTGGTCACAGGGGAGGAAATTGCAACTTGGACCATTTCTGAGTGTGCACAGGGATAAGGGGGGGTCCAGACCTGCCGCCCAGAGCCCTCTCAGCTAACATCCTGGCTCACTGATGCTGCCCCATTGGTCCAGGCAGTGGTGTCAGGTTGCTTTAGGATGGGTGGGTGACAGAGACCCTTGGGTAGTGATAATCTGTCATAGATGTTCAGGTAATTGTATTTACTACTACAAAATATATATATGCGTTAGTGTTTGTGTCATTCTATTTATTACCTACTGTTTTTCTAAGCTGTTTTGGTAAGATTTCTGTGGTACATATCCATGAGTTTTACTTATGCTGATAACACGAACCCATATTTTTAAAAAAATGTATGGGAAAAGTACCCCAAACTAACCTCTTGTTTTCTTTGCCTCTGGGAAAAAGAATGTGTTCTTAGTAAAGGGACACCCAGACTATGTCTACGCAAGATCAGGGTTTGGTGGGGACCTCGTTTGACTGTCCAGTACACTGCATGTCCTTGCATTCAGTCTGGTCTTTTGTGCATGCATTGGCACACTGTCAGTTGACTGATTTCCATTTTGGTACTAATGTGCTTTAAAAATCTCCTTAACACAGTACAAAAAGCTGCTGACTGAAGAGGGACAAAAAGTCGGAACCCTGGAGAGATTTCTTTCGGGTTCCCTGGCCGGAGCGACAGCGCAAACCTTTATTTACCCCATGGAGGTAAGAGCCGTTGTACGGGATGGTGGAGGCTGTTCGAGTTTGAGTTTTTGTTACCTGATGCTGTGAAGCAGAATGTGCCCAGAGGCACAGCGCGAAACCCCAGCAGCTGTTCTCTCACAGTATCTGTTGATACTGTAGGAATCTTCGAGGAGCTTAGCAGGGTGCCTGGCTCAGGGTCCCCAGCCATGAGTGTCTCCATGAGCTGCCTGAGGCGCCTCAGGAAATAGCAGTTGCCCACTATCTCTGCCCGCCCCACGCCCCCTGGAAGCGAGAGAGAGAGAGAGAGAGAGAGAGAGAGAGAGAGAGAGAGAGAGAGAGAGAGAGAGAGAGAGAACCCAAGGAAGCCCCTGTCTTTGGTCTCTTCTGCCCTTCTTGATGGATTACTCAGTCCAATCTTGATGCAGTTTGGGAGGGACCACTGGCTGGGAACTCCTCAAGGCCTTGACCATGGAGGTTATCCCATGCACGTGGACGGGAATTATGACTCCCCTTACTCTCCCTCAAGTTTCTGCACTATACGTTTATTTACTAATGGCACGCCAGGATTTGAGTCAGCGATGCTAATTCTAATGACATAAGCTTCTGACAGAGTGCAGACTAGCAAACTACTAGCAAACTGTGTAGCCCTGGATCTAAGGCTTTCTTTTAAAATATTTTTTAAACATAACAGGTTTTGTTTTAGTTTTAATACACCACAGTTACCCAATATTTTAAGTCCGCGAAGCCTAAAATATTTACCTTCTAGATTTTTGTAGAGAACAACTTTTCTCACTTCCCAGAGAGCAAAAATAATATTGTTGATGTGGGTATCTGTATTAAGGAAGGTTTTCAAAATAACTGATAAGCCTGAGAAAAGACACAGCCTCAAATTTCACTTGCTTTGTGGTATGCAAATTAATATAGCCTTCTGTGTAACCACCTTAACCATAGTAGGATTGTATTACTTTCATATTACTCCACTCACCCCTCAGTAAGTCGCCTACAGTAGTCCCCATTCCTCCTCTGTTATCTCCCATCTCCTTCAATAGCACCGCCCCACTCCCTCCCACTTGCGTTCCAACGTGAAAACGCTGGAATCCTCCTTCAGACTACCCTCTGTGTCTGATGGTCGCCCACAGTCCATGTCTGAGACAACTTCCATAAAGGATCCTTCCTCCAGGTCCGCCGCAGCTGCCCTAATTCAGGTCCTTTCTTTTGCAGCCCAGGGGTCTCTGGGGCCCTGGCCTCAGCCCATCAGCACAGAGAGCACAGCAACCGTCCCCGCAAGGGCTTGTTCTTTGAGAAATCACTTCTGTTTGAATTCCGAAATGGTAGCATTCATGCGAATAGTCGTATTTTGTTCTATTCTTCTATATCCAGGTTTTCAAAACCAGACTGGCTGTAGCCAAAACTGGACAATACTCTGGGATATTCGATTGTGCCAATAAGATTTTGAAGCATGAAGGCATGGGGGCTCTTTACAAAGGCTACATTCCCAACTTATTAGGCATCATACCCTACGCCGGCATAGATCTTGCAGTGTACGAGGTGAGTTTACAACAGTCTTTTGAATCTGAAAATATACATCCGTAATTATTGTTGTCAAAGTTAGACTTCTTATAAGTACACACACACCGCCCCCAGGGAACAATTGGTAACCAAAAGTCGATTAAGTGATGTGTTACTTGGACTTTCTTACTACATATATTTGGAATATGAGACCCCCGCATGGGTGGGAGTCCGTTTTCTTTAGGTTTCCTTGAGATTGATATTTGTTGTTGAAGAGTTTGTCGAGTATGGACTGACAGGCAGATATACTGTCCCAGCTCAGAAGATGATCCTACGGAAATTTGTGTGTGGGGGAGAGAAAGAAGTCAAAATAGCCCATCCTAAAACCATGTTGAAGTCCAGAGGCTGGTTTCTTGTGAAGAGAAGGACAAAGGCAGATGGGAGGGTCTGGCAAGCCCCACTGTTAGAGGACCACCTTCACTGGGTGAGAGAACTGGGAGACTATCTAGAAATTGACGTTGTGGAGTCAACAAAGAGGGGGACAATGTGTGAACAAATAAACGGGCAAAAACCCAATTAAAAGTAAATGTTAAGTTACTGTGACCGAGAGGCAAAGAATGATGATAGAATGGGTCCTTAGGAAGTGTAGAATGAAATAGACTAAGAGCTAAAGAGGCATGTCTTAGGAGTTTTACAGAACTTTAAGTTGTTGTGTGTTTTTAAGAGTGCCTTCTCCATCTCGCCTTCCCCCATTTCCTAACCTCTTCTTTCTAGTGGAAATATGTAGTCCATCAGTTTCCAAAGAATTAAGGCACTTCTCCCTCATTTTTGTAGCTCAGAAATGGTTACCCTCTGCCTCCATAGCTTTTTTATTGTCACATTATAGTACGAAATGGACTGTAAGTCAGAACCTGAAGTTTAATTTTTAACATTATATTTATAGGGCTAT
The DNA here is from genome assembly GCA_004026705.1 of Nesogale talazaci. NCBI lineage: Eukaryota > Metazoa > Chordata > Mammalia > Afrosoricida > Tenrecidae > Nesogale > Nesogale talazaci. The sequence continues at coordinate 17,715 of PVJH01022476.1, forward strand.
TCTTGTGGTCTAATTGTAAGATCCAAGTTTGCACCTTGGATCCCAGTATCCAATTATAAGACTAGTTAGAATACTTTAACTTTCATTAAACTCATGATAGAATTTTTTTGCACATAGTATATCCTTTTATATAAAGAATTTTTATGTTCAAAAAGTAAATTAACATACACATTTTTCATAATTTCTCCTAATGATTGCCTTCTGGTGGAAATTCAGGGCATTGAAAGGAATGGGGTTTGGGAAGGGGGAAAAAGCATGGGCTGGGGAGTTGAGCCTGAGCCCACCTGAGATATGCTCATCATTTATTAAGTCAGAGTGTCAATTTAATAAGTCAGAAGATCCGTGTGAGTGTTTTTATAAGGGCCACATGGAGCAATGTAAGTGTAAAGTACAAAACGAGAGGAGTTACAGTCAATCCTCACTCACAGGTCTCCTGTCCGTGCATTGACCTACATGTTAAGATGCTTCTGTACTCCACACTTAATACTCTTGTGTACGAATGATGACACTCAAGTAGTATGATCCCATTGAGTTCCAACAAAGCCACGGTTCATTTGAAAACTGCAGAGTGATAGTGTTAACTTATAGAACTTAGTGACCAAGAATAACAAAACTTGGCTATAGAAGTAGTATATCAGTGCACTACTATTCCCTGCGCATGCGTAGGTGCACGCACACGCATACACACACGTTCCTTAGGTCCTACTGCCCCTGGGAATGTGTGCCTGAGTTTTGCAGAAGCATGGCCTGTCCCTCACAGAATGACACACAGGGACGTTTTCTATCGGGAGTAAAAATACCGCACTATAATGTTAGGCTCTTAGTGTATTCTTTCTGCTGGCAGCTCTTGAAGACCTACTGGCTAGAACATTTTGCCGAGGACACCGTCAACCCTGGGGTCATGGTGCTGCTGGGATGTGGTGCATTATCCAGCACCTGTGGCCAGCTAGCCAGCTACCCCCTGGCTTTGGTGAGGACTCGCATGCAGGCTCAGGGTGAGTTTTTAAATTTATGATGATGATTATTTTTAAAAATAATAATGTTACTGTTGAATATATTTGGCAATGACTTTCCAAACCAAAAACCCTCCAGACTCACTGAGGCCAGGGCTACTCACACTCCTCGTCAATGATCTGAGGGAATGATTGGATCAATCATTGGTTAATGATCTAAGGGAACACAATGCAGGATTAATCCTTCCGGGGACCCTTCAAATGGATTTTGCATTTCCATTGCCTTTTGCAAACCGATGGCTCAGAATTGAAACTTAAATGCAGTTTCCCCCTCAAGTATTGGATTTTATTATTTACATTCTTTGGATCACGTGGAATGTTGTGCTCCTTCTGGTGGATTTAGCTGACGCCTCCATAAGGCATGCCTTTAAATCCCCAGATGCTATTCTTGCTGATAGCCAGACCTCGTCTGATTTTACACCACACTTTGCTCTAATGTCTATGTCTTCTGTGATCACTTCATAACCAATGCTGAGTAGGGTCATGTCATAAGCACTGATTGTTCTTAGATTAGGATTTATAATTAAGTGAAAGCTCAAAAGCCATTTGTACATATAACATTTATATATATCCCTGCTCTGCTTTAAAGGCAGCATTATCAGCTCATCGAGAAGTAACTTAAGTAACTTATACGAGACATTTAGTAATTCTAAAAATAGTGTCATTAATCTAGCCAGTTGTATAGAATTTAGAGTATTATTGAGAAATGGAAAACATACCTATATGGGAAAGTTTTTTGACTAAAATATATTGGCTGTTCTCGTATACAAGTTAAAAACTTATGTACCTGAACATTGTTTAAGAAAGCAATGGGGGTTAGATACAAGCCTAAATTTCAATCATGCTCCCTCATTAAGGCAAAACTATGTCTGCCGCACTAAGCCATGTCACAAAAATCAGAGAAAATATGAAAATAGTGAGTACATGGCAGTCTTCAGTTGATAATTTGGCCAACCTCAAATGCAAGAGATTTGAACCAAAGTCCACTGACTTCCCATTGGAAGTCATGACCTTGGCATTGGAATCTTCTTTTTCTTAGATGTAAGTCTAAAAGAGTCTTTCATTTCATCTAACTGAGCAGGCACGGGCGAAGTAAAGCCCCGTTCTTAGAAGGAGTTATGGATGAGAGAAGGAAACAGAAATTGTGCATCAGGAATCTGCGTTTGGATCTTCTCAATTTTAGTGCATTGTTCCACTGAGCCGCAAAGGCGTAGTTTTAATTAGGAATGTTCCTTGAGCTTTATTATTTTTTTAAACCTCCTTCAGGAACCTTTTCCACATCATTTTCCTCATCATTCCCTTTGGTGCATTTCATAGGTGCCATCCTTTATGTATACCAGGAGTTAGTTACACGGTGCTGTAGAAAGTGCCAGGGCTTTGGAGTCAGAAAAACCATCCATGCGTGACTCCCCTGCTCTTGCTAGTTACGTACTATCGCTCATTGGGCAGGCTACTCCAGCTTTGTAAGTGTTCAACTCCTCACTTGTAAAATAGCTATAATAGTTCTTACTTGGCAAGGTTGGCGTGTAACACAGTATCTAACACTTGGGTAACCCCTCAGCAACTAACCACTATTTATCATCGTTATTGTCCTCACGACCCTTACCTGTTGGGTTAGTGTACTAGGTAGGATTGCTGGTAGAAAAGGGTACTTTACCACCCCCACCCCCCGCCCCAGCACGCCCCCGGGGATGCACGACAACCTTTCTTTGCACTCTAGAACTCCCTCCCTGGATGACATTTGTTAACCATAGTAATCATTAAGGAAATGAAACCTGCTCAAGGATCGACCTAGCTTGGTGTCTTTGTCTTCTAGCCATGGTTGAAGGAGCCCCACAGCTGAACATGGTCGGCCTCTTCCGGCGAATCCTTTCCAAGGAGGGAGCACGAGGACTGTACAGGGGCATCACCCCGAATTTCATGAAAGTGCTCCCAGCGGTCGGCATCAGTTACGTGGTGTATGAAAAAATGAAGGAAACTTTAGGAGTAGCCAAGAAATAGCACGTTGCTGCATTTAAAAAAATGTTTTCTTTTTTGCTCTCACATGATGACGGAGATTTTCAACCATTTCTGGACGACTTTTTCTTGTAGAGTTACAAGTCCATGGCAAAAAGAAAGATGTATTTTTGATAAAAGAGAAGAGCGGATGATGATCACTCCGGAGAGTTAGTCTTAATTTCATATTCATGACTTGTTTGAAATCATATTTTTTATAAGTTTATACAATTTTTAAAAGCAACCAAATTTCCTATCTATCCTTCTTGCAGATATCGAGCCCGAATGCTAAATCTGAAAAGTATGCTTGCTTGGACTCAATTGTTTTTTTTCCTATTAGAATTATAAGTATTGCATGTGTTTTTTGATTGGTGTGAGCATATGCCAATTCCCTTATACTTGAGTGTCTTTTTCCTTAAAAATAATGCAATCAGAAAACTTCAAGACTTAGAATGTTTAAAAAAAAACTTTGTAGACTTAAAACTTTTTCTTATAGAACTGTAAGCAGAAAATCAGGGCATTTAAAGCATCCTTTATACCAACCAAATCAGTGAAGAGCTTATATTATTATCTTTCTGGAAGCATAATAGGGCCAACCACGAAGACAGCATTTCAGAGCTTGTGACCACCAAGGCCATTCATACGGCATTTTTTTTTTCTGTAGGAGCCATAATGAGGCGATTTTTATTTCATCGGGCACTTTTCCATTTTCCCAGCACCATTACTTGGTTCCTGGAATGAACTACACACCGATTAAATGTCAGGGTATTCATGGTAAAGTTACCAACACAAAGCGGTGTCTAGGAGCGATTTGGTTGATTCTGTGCTTGCTTAGAAAAGCGGCAGGAACCAAAATGCTTTGTGGAGGGTCACTCTTCTCTGTCCTGCCTCTTCCGCTCCTTGTGGCGACCATCCTTGGTCATGGAAAATGCCCCTGTGGGGCTTGCATGAAGAGGCGGGGTCAGACAGAGTGCCATTCTCGCCCTCCTCTCCCTGTTGGACTTCTTTGGTCCCACCATCTCCCATTGGGCAGCGTCAGCACAGTACCTATTTAACCATCACGTCTTCTCATCTTGTAGACAAGACACCGACATTTAAATGAAAACCTTCACTGTAAGCGTACACATTCAGATCTCCTCTTGCCCTCAGTCTTAGGGACATGCTATGAATAGAAAACGTAAGTTATGATATAGACAATATCTAAAACATTTTTACAGTAGCAACTTTGATAGCCCACTCACCCTTACACACCCCCCCTTTTGTGTGAAATATGTCCAACGAGGTCTTCGGAAACAATATTCGCATCACTTTTTAATGTAGTTCCTAAACCGCAGACTGGCTTGAAGTCTGATTTTTTTCCCTGTTGCACATTATACACAATTTATTGGAAATCTAGTGAAACAACAGGCACGTGGAGCCTACCTCGTATATTTTCTGAACCAAAGGGAACGTGGACGTGTGCGTGTGAAGCACTCTGTGAAGTGCAGTTTTCATCCGTGTTAGATATTCCTGATAAATGTCTCACCGCCGCTGTCTCCAGTGTTCCTGTCTACTTTCGTGTCATCCCTGCGTGCCAATGTAAGATACATGATTGGCAGTTTCTTTCTTTTTCTGCTCATGAAAATGATGGAAATGAATAATTTTGTTAACGTTTTTTAAATTTTCGAACTGCTGAAAATATGAAACTGTTCATTATGAATTTAAATTGTTTGCTACTTAAAATTTGTAAGGTGTGAACGTGATGTATCTGTGTGTTTTGTACTGGGGTGGGGGGTGGGGCGGAAGGGGAGATCGTATAGTGGTTGAAAAGGGCCCAGAGGTGAAGATAGGTTCTTTCTGACGTGACTGCACATTTGCACCCATTTATATTAAAACAACAACAGCAGTGTTTGTTTTTAAACAACGAGTCTGTTTGATTTTTAAGTGTTCTAAGATGGAGTACACACACACACACACACACACACACACACACACGGCAAGTCTGTGTCCTAGGTAATATCATCCGCAGCAGGTTTACCCCGGACCCCACACAGCCTTTCCAAGTGTTTTGAGCTTTCCTGAATGGCCACCCTCGTTACTGTCAGTGTCACCAGTTGGGCATGAGATGCTGGGTACGGGAGAGCCAGGTGGGTCTCCCACTTAACCAATTGGGTTATGCCCTTGGGGTTCACAGTAGGGTGTCAAGAGGAAGCCAGAGTCTCAGCCTGAAAACGTGGGAAAGGAAAAGTCAGGAATTGCACCAAATTTCATAATAAACGCAGACGACAGATACAAAATAAACTTTGAAAACAAGACAATTTCTATTCTAACAGGAATTGCATCCCAACTCCAGGAATAACGTAACAGACCTGGGGGGCCCTGGATTAGCACAATGCGGCCTGACTCAGCTCGCGCCGGGACTGTCAGCAGATTCTACGCTCCACGTGCAAAGCAGCAGCGCCCACCCCACCGCACCCCGCCCTTGCCCCCTTAGCGCCACCTGACACGGAGGGGATGCTGACTTCGGGCAGTCGTTCCATCCGCCGCTGCCAGGGTCCGGTACAGAGCTGGCGCTTCCTTCAGTCACTGCAGATGGAACGACGGCCCCGAAGGTTTGACCACGCGAGCGCTTTATTCACAGCGACTGAAAATCTCCTGCTTTGAATGATTTCCTTCTTCTAGTGTCAAACCAGGCACACGTGTGCAAGTGCATCATGCTGTCCTCACTCTCCGATAGGAATTCGCCAGCCCTGGGAGTTCGGCTGGTGTGGGGGCCACGGGTTGGGCTGCTTACTGCCAGCTCTTGAAGGCACTGGAAACCACCAGCCGCTCCCTGGGACAAGGAGGGGGCTGTCTTGTCTCAGGAAGAGTTAGTCTCAGAACCCCAGGGGGGCAGTTCTACCCTTCCCCTTCGGTCGCAATGAGTGGGACTGCCTACATGGCAGTGGGTTGAGGGAGTTGCTCTCACAGGTGGCTGCGCAGTACCAATGGCTTGTGGTTTGGTGGTGGTATGGAGACGGCTGGTCACAAGGTTGGTTCAAACCTACCAGCTGCAACGCAGGGGGAAAAAAATGAAGCTGCTTGCTCCCGCAAAGATATGGACAGTCTTAGAAACCCCGCACAGGGTTGTTGTGAGTCCGAATACACTCACTGGCGGGGTGGGGGTGTTTGTTTGTTGTTTTTACTAAGACCTGGTGATCTGCCTCCATAAACGTCACAGCTCAGAAACCTTTCTAAAGCACATTTCTTTTCTGTCACTACCTTGAGTGGGAATGATGTGCTGGCCACGAATTGTTGCTATTTGATTTCTCAAGGGCTATCTCATCTGGAGACAAACGGAAAGAGAAACCATTTGGTGAAGGGGAACAATCAGCGCCCCGCCGCACCCCCTTGCCATCTTCCCCTGGCTGCCGAGCTGTGGGGATCTGCTGTAGAGTACACCCCGCTGTTGCCGAGGTCCTTTCCCCGGACACATCACCCTGTCAGCGAGGCCATCTGTTCACAGGCGCTGGTGGCTAGTTTGGGGTGGGCCCCATATTCAGCCTAAATAAACATTGGGCTGCGAACCAGGTTAGTGGTTCAAATCCACCAGTTGATCCCTTCATGGGAGAATGATGAGGCTCGCTGTTCCATAAAGATTTCCAGCCTCGGAAACTCTCAGGAACTCCGCTCCGCGTCCCCATGAGCTAGAATCCACTCCGTGGCAGGGGCGTCCTGGCTGGCTGCTGAGAGGCGAAGGCGGAGACAGTCGTTCCATGTGCGGAGCCTGGCTCGAGAGGCCGTTCCCAGAGCTGGACGCAGGGACTTGGTGCCTGACCCCACCGGACCGAGACTGATGGGCCAGCACTGGATCAAAGAGCCAGCCCCCGCCTTCCGGGGAGGATCGGGAATGGCCCCCCTTGAAGTCAGGAGAAGGGCTTGGGCTGGGTTGTTGGTCGTTCGGGGCAGGGGTCTAAGAGAATCACCTGGAAGAAGAGCTTTCCTGCCAGAAGGAAGCCTGCCTGCAGGTGCAGGCACAGAAGGAAGCCAGTGAGACCGGAGAGCAGAAAAAGCGGCTTGAGGACCAGGGACAAGGCAAGTCAGGGGGCCTGGGTCTGTCCCTGAGTCTGCTCCCTTCACAAGATTCAAACATCCCCGTGGGCCCAGAATCAGTTTCCCTCTCTGCTGCAGATTTGTTGTTTTGTTTGTTTGTGGCTGGGCCCTGTACTCTGTTTAAGGAGCCCTGGTGGCCTAGTGGTTTACTGCTTGAGTTGCTAAGCTGTAGTTCAGCAGTTTGAAACTACCAGCCACCAGGCAAGAGAAAGATGAGACTGTCTACCCAAAGGAAAGTTACCAGGCGCCGTGGTGGTGTGGTGGTTGTGGGTTGGACCGTGATCAGAACAATCCATTCTTCTAGTGAAAGACCTGGGCTGCAGGGCCTTTGACTCAGAGAGAGTCATGGCCTCAGAAATCCCCAGGGGGCAGTTAGTTCTACCCCCGGCTTTGAATCAGAATCGACTTAATAGCAGGGAGTTCAGTTTGGGTTTGGTACAAGATTGTAAAACGTTTCCAAACACATTCCCCAATCCAAACAGAGAAGCCAAGCGTGCCCAGTATTCCTTTCCTAGGGTGGCCCTAACAGAACTGCCACACGGGGGGGGGGGGGCTTTAAAGGACAGAACCTTATTTTTTCTCACAGGTGTGGAGGTTAGGAGGCCAAAGTTGGATTGCAACAGGGTTGGTACCATTCTGTTGAGCTCTGGGTGTCCCTGGTTCCATGGCAAACCCACTCCCCCCAGTGCCATGTGGCATCTCTCTCCCTTGGTGTGTCTGTGTCTAATCTCTTCCTATAACTCAGAAGTAAGTAGCGGCAGCACCCGCTCAGGGTGGGAGCTCACAGCCATAACAAGGAGGCCCGCCTCCACAGAGGACAGGGGTCTGAGTTCTAACATAAATCTTTGGGGCTGGCACACTGGCTTCTAAGGGTGTGAGTACCCTTGTCCCTTTTTACCTGCTCTCCAGTAGGCCTGGCCTTGGACTTGAAGGGATTCCCTTCAATTCCAGCCCCTGCAGTTAGTGTCACTTGCAAGAATATGTCACACTTAATGCAGGTCACTGTATGAACCTCAGTGCACCCACAGGGATGCACAAAGTCAACCTGGGTTCAGCCTGGGCTCTGACGTCACTCAGTGTTTTGGTTTAGTTCCAGGATCAGGGCCCTGTGGGTCAGCGCCAGCCACTGCTGGGGGACTTTTTCTCCCCAACAGTGGAGTGGTGCTTGGTAGGCGTAGAGCCCAGGTGCCTGGGGTCTAGTCTTTCCATTCCAATGGGGTGGTTCCCAGGAAAGGAAGCTGAGTGCTTGAACTCCCTAACCTTTGTCTCCTTCCCAGCCTCCTGTCTCCCCCTCTTTTCTCTTTGATCCTGAAGGCACCCCCTGCACCCTCCTCCCTGTGAGTAACTTAGATGTTTGCAAAAGACAGGCGGGCTTTTGATGCCAAGTGGCAGCTTCTGTTTCCACCTTTAGAAATCACGGAAGGAGGTGATACTTAATGGGCTGGATCCTGGCCTGAGATGAAAGGGGGGAATGCAGGGAGAATAAGTGCAGATTGTCATTTTACTACGTTATCTTGATGAGAGCTTGCAAACGTTCTCCTGTGTCTGGGGACACTGTGTCCTAGGGGGTGTCTTGTTGTGCTGTTGAGCAGTGAGTTCTGAGAGGGTTGAAGGATCTTTATGTGTTTTTATGAAACAACAGATCATTCTACCTGCCGAGTTTCCAATTCTGATGAGTGTGTTTCTAGAGGGCTAGCGCTAACTCCTCAGTGATCTGACCAGACAGCTGCATGACCACTGTCTGTCCAGCTCAAAAAGGAGCCCTGGTGGCACTGCAGGGTCAGCATTTTATTGCTAACAGCAAGGTCCATGAATCCACCATGATATTCAGTGCCATCAAGTGGGCTCTGCTAGCTTGATTGGAAAGGTCTTTGGGAATGTTCAACATTCTTGTAGCATCCCCTAATGTCACTGAGCACACCTGAAGGCTCCCGTACCATCCTCACAATTGTTTCTCTGCCCAAGTCCCTGGAGGCAGCCATGGTGCCAACCCTTCCCTCCGAGGGCCTCCCTCTTTTCCAGCTCCCTTCACTTTTCTGAACACGATGACCTACTCCTCTGATGCCCAAAGCTTCTGAGATGGCAGCGTCTTCCCATTCTTGCCTCTCAGAAACACTCTGGCCTTACTTCTTCAATGTGGGTCAGGTTGTCCTTTGGGCAGTGCTTGGCCCTTTCCATCTTCTTCTCCAGCACCACAATTCAAATGCGTCCATTCTACCGTGACCTTCTTTGTCTGATGTCCAACTTCCACACGCTTAGGAGGCCATGGAAATTACCAGTCCTCAGAGTCACATCCTTGCTTTTCAATCCTCTAAAGCGGTCTTGTGCCTCAGATTTACATGATGCCACTTGCCCTCTGATCTCTTGACTGTTCCTTACACGAGTATTGATTGTGGATCCAAGTAAGAAATTCCTTGACAACGTCAACCTTTGCTCCATTTATCATGAGATGATAGTTATATGAGAGAGAGAGAGAGAGAGAGAGAGAGAGAGAGAGAGAGCGAGAGAGAGCGCTAAATTTGCTACAAGAGGAAAAAGCTTCTCAAATCATGATGCTGCACTTTCAAATGTTTGCTCTTCAGCATTTTTGTTTACTTTGGAGAAACAAAACCTGTTATGATGACTGTTTTAGGATTTTTCTGGCCCAAGATTTTGGGAGACTTCTTTTTGTGAGGCTCTAATAATTTTCTTGCTTTTCTTTCATTTAAATTCTATTTTATTGAGAGCTCTTACAGCTCTTATCAAAATCCATCCAGATATCCTTTTTATCAAACACATTTATACATATTTTGTCATCATCTTTTTCAAAACATTTTCTTTCTACTTGAGATCCTGGCATCAGTTCCCCATTTTTCCCCATCCATTCTTCCCACTCTCTCCCCCACCTTTCTGGTATCCGTCCTCCTGGGATAGGTCCATGCATCAATCATTGTGATCAGTTTCCCCTTACTCCCTCTACCACCTCTAACCTCCTAGTATTGCTCTCCTAATTGGTCCTGAGGGGTTTATCTGTGCTGGATTCCCTTTGTTGAGAGCTTTTATCTGTATCAGTGTGCATGTTCTGGTCTAGCCAGATTTTTGTAAGATAGAATAGGGTTCGTAGTAGTTGTGGGGAGGTGGTGGTGGTGGTGCTTGAGAAAGCATTAACTAACTAGAGGAAGGTTGTGTGTTTCATCAGTGCTATTCTGCACTCTGACTGACTCTTCTCTTCCTTGTGGTCCTTCTGACAGGGGATGTCCAATTGACTTCTGATGCGCTTTGAGTGTCCATTCTGCCCTCCTCATTCTCATTGATATGTTTTTGTTTGTTTGTTTTGTTTGGGGTCTTTGATACCTGATCTCATCAACACCTCATGATTGCACAGGCTAGTGTGCTTCTTTCATGTGGGTTTTGCTGCTTCTCAGCTAAATGACTGCTTGTTTACTTTCAAGTCTATAAGTTCCCAGATGCTATGTCTTTTGATAGCTGGGCACCATCAGCTTTCTTCACCACATTTACTTATGCACACATTTTGTCTTTGGTGATCATGTCACGGAAGGTGAACATCACAGAGTCCCATGTTAGTAGAACAAATTGTTCTTGCATTGAGGGAGTACTTGAGTGGAGGCCCAATGTCCACCCACACTTTATAAATAATTATATGTCATAGATCTATTCCCCTGTCTTTGTATATAAATGTTTTTACATATATGCATGGCTGAATTTAGACTTCTATAAGTGTCCTTTACCTCCCAGTTCTTTCTTCAATTTCTGTTTACTTTTCTCCAGCCCACTATTATGCTTCACCTTAAATTTGGGTTTTGGCAATTCCTCTTGGCTACATTTTCCTTGATTGAGCCCCTCCCTCCACCCCCAAGCATCCTACACCCTACTTGCTATCAATTTTAGATCACTTATTTTTCCCTTGTCCCTGGATTTGTTGGCACCCCCTTCTTTTCTCCTATCTCTCCCTCTACCGTGTCCTCCTGGAACCATCAGTCCCATTGTTCTCTCCTCTGGATTGTTCATAATTATTTTCTTTTTATAAGGCAGCATGGACCAAAAAACAAACAAACAAATCCCCTCCCCACCAAAAACAAACCCAGAACATTAGCAACTAAGTATCAACCAAGTATTGGTTAATTTAGAAAGTTCTGGGATTTTTTAATAGTATTATTAACTAGTGATGAGCTGATGTTCAATGATTTCTCAGCTCTCTGCTGGTGAGCTGCCTTTCTTCCCTTTCATTATGCCCAATAGAGGACTCTCTCTTACTTGGATGGTTGGGTGGGAAGGTTAGAGGAACAAAAGAGGTGGTTGGCTCTACAGACCTGCCTCCAGTGGGAGGAGTGAGTTCACACTTATATTTGATAACTGCACATAATGTCCAATTATAGCTCTTCTCACTCAGGACACCAAAGACCACAGGTACCCACCTCCTGCTATTGAATCGATTCTGATTCAGCAAGCTTACATAGGGTTTCTCAGATTGTAAGTCTTTATGAAATCAGACAACCTCAAGTTTCTAACATCTATCCCGGGGCTCATTACAAAAACAAAAACAGGACTCACTGCCATCAGGTTGATGTCAACGCATAGTGACCCTATGTAACGGGGTAGAAACCCCTGTGAGTTTCCAAGATGGCAGCTGTGTGCAGGGGTAGACATCCCTGTTTCTCTCCCAAGGAGCAGCTTGTGGTTTCCTATTGCTATGCTCACCCATGACCCTAGCAGGACTCATCAGGGTTACAAACATGACCCTCTCTTTCTGTTCCCAGTCAACGCACCCATTGGTGGAGGTTTGTTTGTTCTATGATGTTGAGCAAGGTTCCTGGAGCTTTCGGACTAAGATGAATGAGTAAGAAAAGACTGGTGACTACAACCAGCCAATGGATACCTGGTCAATCACAAAGTTCTGATGTATAAAAGGTTTAGAGTCTGGTGTAGGAGCTGGCCATGCTCCCTCCGCTGTGTGTGCTGTTACCCGGAGTGGGGACCAACTTGATCACAGTATATTGACAGAGAGCTTCCAGAAGACATGGAACCAGAGAGATCATTGCTGATGGCAGACGAATCTTGGCTGAAAGGAGACCATGCCAAAAATATGTTCTGGTTTTACTGATGTGAAGGCATTTGGCTGTGTGGGTCACAACAAATCATGGTTAACATGTGAAGCATAGGAATCCCATAGCACTTCATTGTGCTCGTGGGGAAATTGTACAAGGACCACAAGGCAGTCGCTAAACTAGAATAAGGGTGTATTTCACAGGTTAAGCATGAAGGAAGGTGTGCCTCACGGTGGTACGCTTTCACCATGCTTGCTCCATCTGTATGCTGAGCAAATCATCAGAGTGGCTGGACTATATGAAGAATAAAGCAGATTTAAGACCAAATGAAGACTTAGGAACCACCTATGATATGCAGATGACCACATCCTGCTTGCTCAAATTGAGGAAAACTTTAAGCATTTGCTAATAAAGGCTAAGACCTGCAGCCTTCAGTGTGGATTACAATGCAATGTAATGAAGACCCAAGTTCTCACAAATGGACTAATAGCCAACATCATGACAAATGGAGAAAAGATTAAAGTTATAAAAGATCTCAAAGAGAAAGCAGAAAATATTTTAGAAACCAGAATAAATTCAAAATGGTTCCAAGATTGTTACATTCCAGTTTAACTACAGCTGCTAAAATCCACTTTGCAATGTTCTTTGATCTTAAGGCTAGTCACATTCTGGACTATGATCAGTGGGGGTTCTTCAGAGACCCTTCAACTGGATTTTGGACGTCAACTATCATCCGTAACATTCTACAAACTAGGTAGTAGACTTTAGGCTCTGGTGTTGTTCCCTCCTCTGGAATTTGATCTGGATTTTATTATTTTTCACCTTTGGATCCTGCAGTGCTTCTTTCCTGGGGACTTCGTTGACTTCTCACTTATGTGACTGTTTGCTTGAGGCAAGTCCTTAACACCCCAGATGCTCTTCTTTCTAATAACTGGGCACTATTTGATTTCTTCACTATGTTTTGCTAGAGCACCCATCTCTTCTGATATCTCCTAAGGAGGGCAAGAACCAAGCAGGGCCATGCCACAAGAACTAGTTGTCCTTATATTAGAGCTACAATCAAGTGAAAGCTCAAGATCTGTTCATATATCTATGTTATCTATCTATCTATCTATCTATCTCATCTCCATGGTTTACTTTCTCTCCTGTACTTTGGACATGTTGTCAGGAGAGACTGGTCCCTGGAGAAGGACATCGTGCTTGGTACAATAGAGGGACGGTGAGAAAGAAAATGATGGGGTCGTGTGGCTGCACTCAGGGTTTCAAACCCAACAGCAGTGTGAGTGGTGCGGGCTGAGGCGGAGTTCCCTTCTGTCACACTCCACATCGCGATGAGCCCGACAGACTTGTTGGCACCTTACAGCCGGCAACAGTGTGTTAACATTCCACCACAAAGGCTGACCCATATGATTTTTGTTCATATAATGGCAGATAATATTGTTCTATTTCATTGATCCAGGTCAAAATATTATTGTTCGATTTCATTGCTCCAGGTCAAGATGATCTAGAGTCTGAGGTCAAGTCAAGTTCTTCTCAGCTTGTGACTTTTCATTTATACTTAAGACCTTTTAAGTTTCAACTCAAATAATCTATGTACTTCTAAAGAGCTTCGTTTTCCTTCAGGTGAAAGGATGGTGTTTCCAATCAGAGATCTTCATCCCCTTGTCGGTGGTGCTTCTGACAGGAATGCTGACAGCTTTCTTATTGCTGGGAGTATTGCTGTCAGAAAATTCCCTTCAAAACAACCCCATGGGCAGGATAGAATTTCCTCAGAGAGTTTTTTTAAAGGCTTGTCCTTAAGAAGTAGGTCTGCCCCCATGAGATGCCTCTCAGAGGGCTCATAGCAACAGTGCTATGTGGTTGAGTGTTCAACCATTTGCTCTGCCCAGGGGCAATTACTCATAACAAAACCCCCAAACCAAATCCTACTGTAACAAAAATATCACACGAATGCCAGAAGTTGACGTTGGGGGAAATTGTGTGCAAGGGGAAGGTGTGAATGGCTGGTGCCTGGCTGCTTGTGGAAAGTGGCCTCTCAAACCCACCTGGAAATAAGGGCTGGATGTCTGCTTCCATTGAGGTTAAACAAATCAAAGCAAACCCACAGCCCTCCTCTCCCTGCTGACTCATGGTGACCCTATGGACTAGGGTAAAAGTGCTCCCTGGAGTCTCCAAGACTGTAAAGAGTTACAGGAGTAGGAAACTCCAGCTTTCTTCTGCATAGAGGCTGGTGATTTTGAGCTACAAACTTTGCAAATCCCACCTCAACACATAACCACTCTGTCACCAGGGAGAATCCTTTGGGGCTCACTTGTCTTAATGTATGGGGTCGCCAGGAGTTGAAATTTATTTGTTGGCAACAGGTTTGTTTTAGCGCTTGGGTGTGGAGGGGAGAGAGAGAGTGTGTTTGAACTGCCTGCACTTTCTGCCCTATTTTTGCGTACTTCTAAACCATAGCCCATGTGTGGGTCTGGGTAGACCAGAGAAACAAATCCCCAGAAACTCAAACATCTATAAGAGAGTTTTATATAAAGGGTAAGTGCACATTCAGAAAGCATCCCAACCCAGTGCTGCCAAGCCCACAGGTCCAACATTGACCCATATGTCCAACACCAATCTAAAAAGTCCTCCTCCATCTCACAAAGCACATTGCAATGGCGCTGACTGCAGGAGGAAAGCCGAATTAGTGAGCATGTCAGCATCTCAGCACTGGCAGGGGTCTCCACACGGCTGCTCCAGCACCCAGGGCTGCTTCAGGAGGTCCATATGGCTTCTCCTCGGGGATGTCTCACAGGAAGTGAGCCTTGCCAGCTGAAGCAGGGAACTGGCTAAGGCAGCTGCACCCTGGTCCGACCATCAGAAAGCAAGAGACCTGAGAACTACAGAAAGCAACAGACCTGAGAACTAGAAATGTGAGGCTCACCGAGTCATTTAGCTCTCTGCCTTTCAATTAACTCCACATGTGTGTATCAGCCAGGTGGGCATAATAAACCTTAACTATTTCAGTCTATTTAAAAAAAATAAAACCTTGATAGTTGTGACTGGGAGGTAAGTATACTCCCCACCTGTGCCTCTACCTCTCCATAGAAAAAAGCACCCAGAGAACATCTGTATGCACTTTAGAAGCAGCATGGGAATTGTTAAGAAAAATAAATGACTCTTTATGTGGCACTGCTGTCATCAGAGATGCTTTCTATAGATGTCTGTGTCGTTTTCACGTAGAGATCGGAAGCATGTTCATTCAGTCTTGGGTTTCCATACTGTGTATGTGTATCCATGATGATAAACCAGAGTCTTACATGGACGCTATGATCTTTGATGGCTTATATGTAGGCTGCAATTCCTGATAACCCCTGGAAGGACCCTGATGCCAATTTCCATTACAAGTGAGTATCATTACCCTCCCTTTTCCACTGGGTGGCAGCCTTCTCCCAGCCCTGTGAGCTGCAGGCGCACAGTGCAAAGATGCCCAGCGCTGCCTTCTTCCTTGACTGAGACCTGGAAAATCTCTGGGCTGAATTTAGATTTCCTGCGCAAACCACCAATTGGTTGTTTAAAGGCGTGAAATGGGTCAGCCTGTCACCAAGCCAGGACACAAGGTGACAAAGAAGCACCTTTATGGGTAGCATTGAAGGGCTTGTTCTTATTTTTTAGGACTTAAAGAAAAAAAAGTGCATGTTTTGAAAGTGAAGGGAGAAAGATGAAGCTTTCTATGCCCATAAAGAGTTTCAGTCTCAGAAAGCCACAGAGGAAGTTCTACCCTGCCCTTGACTGTCACTATGGGTCAAAATTGACTTGATGACAGTGAAGGTTTTATTTTTGTTGTTATTGTTTGTTTATGGGTGAAATTAAAAATGATCAGGGGAAAGCAACAGCATAACCCCACCCCACCCCCAAGTATTGCCAGTTATGTAACCCTAGTCATAGGTCAATGTTTGGATATGAAAACTGGAACCAGGCACAATATTTGTGGCTATTTATTTTCATAGTGTGCTGACTATTTTTACACTCCCTTGATGTGTCTCTGCAGCCTCGTCCTGAGTCAAGCGTGGAAGCACAGGGGTGGAACAAACTAAGCCCTACTGGCACCCCACAGTCCAGCGTGTTCCCATATCTTTCAGACACCTCTCTGGGATTGTCTTATTGATACACAGGGAGCTTGTTTTAAAATAAGCAAAATTTGCCTTTCAGGTCCGCGCAAGTTTGCTGGACTCTATTTCTGGAGCAGAAAGCCTCAGAGACTAATTTAATAGGAAAATGAAACAACCAAATCTGGATTTTTAAAAAAATGATTTGGGATTATCCTTTCATTGCCATAGCTAAGTAGAAGAATTGAGAATTTTTGATCCGAGAAAAACAGAAAAGAAGCTGGAGACTCTTCCAATAATGTGGGGAGGATGTGGGTCGCTTTTATTTGTTTGAGCACCAGACCCTGTTTCTGTTTCTTTAATGGATGCCCTCCCAACGGGGGGAGGGAGTGCTCAGATCCCCAGTTCCTTTCTTGTCCTGTCTTCTCAGGCTGTTTGTAGCCATCTTTCTTGACTACCCAATGGCCTCTGTCCCCTCCTTTGTTAGTTTATCATTGAAACAACAACAACAACAACAAAACGGAAAGCTGGTTGTGTCCTAAGAAACCGGTTGTAATATAGCCTCTATGCTTTGGAGGAAAAATGTTCAAAAGGAAACCAAGGTCATTAAATTGACCTCAAGAAATTGTTCAATTGCTATCCGGTTCATTTTCTCTGACCATCCACAGAAAAACTCCAGTGTCGTGTGAAGACAACCTGGAGAGGTAGAAGGGTGGGACCTGGCGCCAGCGGGCCAGCTTTGGGGTAGGACTTACGACCAAGTGACCAGAATGTCCAGCTAATCAGGAAAAAAATGCATGTTGAGAACTGGGTGAGAAGAAAGATGGTAAGATATTTAAATTAGACAGCTTATCCAACAGAATAGCATGTGGGTCTGTTAGGTAACTGGCATGGGGTCAGGGAGTTGTCCCTCCCATGCCTGCAAAGGCCCCCATAAAGGAGGCTGGAGAGAAATCGGGCAACTCTTGGACATTCATGAAGACCCCAAACTGAGCATGCTCATGCTGAAGCTCCCTGAGGTAGGAGGTACACCTGGTGCCCAAACTAGGCCCAGGCTCATGACATCACCCAGGTGGGCCTAACTCAGCCAATGGGGTCAACCAAGACCATCAACTGAGGTTTGAAATATCCTGGCTGTGGGAAGGACTCACCCTCTTACCGAGCTCCTGGTCAGAGGCAGGGGGGAGGGAAGGGTCTCCCTCCTCTATGCAGGCATAGATGGGGCCTGCTCCAGACTTACTCTGGGCCTACATGCTCTTAGCCTCTAAGGTTCTTGGGCTTCTGGCCTCCACACATGTGGGTGTTCCTTCCCACGTGGATGCTTGTGCCCAACTGTGAACCCCCTTGAGACTGAAAAACCTGTAACTTGTCTTGTCCCCCCCTGGAAATCCACTCAGATCACACAATGTGCTTCGGCGTGAATTCTTTCATTGTTTGAAGCAAAGAACCAAGGTATAATTCACTCCTTATGCAACTAGCTACATAGCTCCCTAGTGGTAATCATTATTTTCGTTTTTGTCTGCACTCAATTCCACTTCGCATTTAAACGTGGATGAACGTTCATGATGCTTTTCCTCAGCTTTATTTGTTTATTGTTGATTCTCTGATACCCACCCCATCTCCTGCCTGAGTGGGCAGTGTCTTGTTCTCTCGTTAGAACGGGCTTGATGGTATCAAACAATAGAGATAACAGAGTTGGTGATTCAAATTCACCGGCCACCCCAACAGAGAAAGACGGGGTAAGTTTGCTTTCCTAAAGATTGGTATATCATTTTAATGGGCTTTGAACTGGTTCTTCCAAGTTGGGTTTATCGATAGTCAGACCTTTTTGAAAAGTAGACATTCATAATGTAAGCTCTGAATACCACACCTACCATCAGGGCTGGAGTTTATCATGCACAATCTCCCCATCCCACGGGCTGGGGTGAGCCAAGCCGAAAATGTTAAGTAGGCATTTCTGCTGAGGGACCAGGCTAGCCAAATAGACTTCGGAGCCATCAGTATCTAGCTGGCATTTCAAACGACAAACTCAGATGCCCTCTAAGGAGTGGGTCTCTAGGAGACAGGGGAAAAGCAACACGAGGGAAACCTTCTCCTTAGGGGTGAGAAAAAGAAGGAGGACACAGAGACCTGGAAGGAGCAGCCGATGAGGCAGGGGGAGGAGTCAAAGATTGTGGTGTGCGGGCAACTCCCTCAGCCAGATGAGTCCAAGAAAGGACCAGCAGTTGTCATGCCCTGGAGGCCCCTGGGGCAGGAGAGGAAGAGAAGAAGTGGGTGAGGGGAAGAGCATCCTGTCCTACTAGACACATGGTTTTCTCCAGGGAAAGTACAGGGGGCAAGCAAGAGAGGAAGGCCTGCAGAGGGGCTGTCGCCGTGGCTGCAACCTTGGGTTCTGGCGCGGGGTGGGGTAGGGTGGGGGTGGGGCATGGGTGAGGGTGCTTCAGGAACCGGCAGGGTTTCCTTCTGTTGTGCATCTGCGCTCGATGGGGCGGCCCTGGCTCCAGGGCGCTTACCAACAACAGCAACCACTTCCTTAGTCTGGCCACAGTCTTGCTGGGTGGCAGGAGGTGTCGCTCAGGGTGAGACCTGCTCTTTGTCCAGACCGAGAGGGTGCAGCAGCTCGCTCCCTTCGGCGGTGGGATCTGGGTCCTGCGCAGAATGCATGGAC
>PVJH01022477.1:0-36593 GCA_004026705.1 Nesogale talazaci
AAATATTTTAAAAATTTATGCCATATTTGTAGCAAAGATACTTTATGATATATAGAAAATAAGACTTTTAATAACAATTAGCTACTAAGCTTTGAATAAGCTAAGTGTATGACTTTGCTTTTTTTCACCCAAACCAGAGCTAACCCAGATATCATACCACCCCATAGTTCAATCACATCAAACAGTATTATACAATTACTACCACAATCAGTTTCAAAATATTTTCTTCCTTCTTGAACTCCCTGACATCAACCTCCTTTTACCCTTTTACTACATTTAGATTTAAAACAAGATCATGCCCAAGTGTAACAGAGGGGAGATCAAGTTCAAGTCAGATTTCTCAATTAACTCCATTAGCATCTCTTCTCCAGTATGCTCTGTCTGTTAACTAGTTTAATCCCATCTCTCAGTTAGGGTTAGAGGGAAATCATCCAAGGCTTGTTTAGATCCTGCGAACATATGTTGGGCTACCGCTGTCATCCATAGCCGTCTACATACCAGAATCTCACAATTGAAGCTCTCATACTACTCCCTCCTTTGAATTTGGATTTTAGAATTTACTATTCTTTGATCATGGATGGTGGTGTGCTTCTTCCACATGAACTCACTTGACATCTCACTTAGATGGCTGCTTTTTTGGAAACAGTCCTTTAGGACCAAAATGCTATTCTACCTGACAGCCTGGCACCATCTTCGCCATACTTTGCTGTACCACCCATACCTTCTGTGTGTCCTTCAGGAGGCAAAGTATTGAGCAGGACCATATTGTAGGAACTGATTGTTCTTAGATTGGAGGTAGCTTGAAGTGCAAGCCCAAAATTTATTCCTACATCCATGTTCTTTATGTACCTCTGGCTTACCTTAAAGACATCCTTGTTGATTTATGATAGAGAATCTTATTGATCACCTCCCTGGAGCATGAGGCCCTTCTTTCTATGGTGCCATTGATTAATCCATAATACTAATTTTTCAAATGCAATTGAGAGAGGGAGATTAGGACAAGTGTGGGCTAACTACAAATGACAGTACCTGTATTATTCACTTATAGAGATTAAATCCTTATGTGACAAAACTTCTTGCACAAACAATGGTAGTTAATGGTCAGGCAAATTTTACAATAATATTCACTGGCAATGTCAGTCACATGGATACCGCAAATAGTGAACTGAAGTAGAAAGTAAATGCTGGTCTGACTACGAATAGATCAATGTCCTTGTTATAGCTGTATTCTGCTTCTTCACACTCCATCTAATTTCAGTCTTAAATTCTCAGGTCTAGTTTAGTTAATTGTTTTCATGAACTTTTTGAAGCTTTCAGATATATCCCCAGTTATCAATATATTTAGAATCCAATGAGGTTGTTATGTGAAACTCTGTGTTGTGCAAAAATGAAGAATAACTACATCAGATCACAGAATCAAGGATGAGTGTATCATTATACAGCTGGCAAATTATATCATTATACAACTGTCATATTGTATTTTTATATACTGCCAGATTATATCAATACACAACTGTCAAATTATGACCCAGCCAAATTGACGCACAAACAACCATAATATTCAGTTACTCATTCCTTGAACCTCAGTGTTTGCCACTACAAGAAGTAAATCAATTAGTCAGATAACAGGTATTTTACTATAGGCACCAAAGTGAAATGTTGACTAATGAAATGGTCAGTAAATGAGGAATAACTCTTTATATGTGTATGTACATAAAATCAGGAAAAGTATTAAAAGTTAAGTTTTAAGCATACACCAACATACACAAACTGGAGAAGAATGAAACAATGGGACATGTTAGTGGCAGGTGAGTGATGATGAAAGAACAAAAAAAGACTTAGTCCCATGAGAACAAAAGAGATGCCCCCGCTAGAGAATGCTCAGGCTGATAGGATGGAGGAAGTGAATTTAATCTGCTCCACAGTGTCATGGTGTGGCAATCAGTGACAGGTTTTCGTGTGTTTATACTAATAATATCAATACTATTAGAATAACAATGTTAGCTATTATCATTAAGATATATTTAGTAAGACCTTTAATAAAATTTATAACAATTTTATGGAAAATTCTTTTCTATTCCCCAAGCTTATTTCCCAGAAAAAGCTCTAGTAACTGTATACCTTTGGGCATCCTTCCAGTCTTTTTCTAAGCACATTTAAGAATATACAAAGAACTTTAAGAGAAATGGAACCATATTATACATAATGCTGTATAATTTGCCTTTTTATTTCAGGAAATGAAAGGTCATGGGGATTTTATCACCTCTTCACATATAGATCTAATTCATTCTTTTAAGAATCTGCATTGTATTCCATTTATGGATAATCCTTAAATTAGTTATCTAATTTCCTATTGATTTTCACTGGCAGTGTTTCCAACTTTTCTCTATTACACACTCTTACCACATTGTCTGTGCTCTCTATTACTCACTTGTAGAGATTAAATCCTTACTTGATTGAAGAGCAAAATGTTTACATCAACGGAGTCTTGGCTTTCAACTGGACACTTCCATGGGCCAGCTCCGTGTTCGGGATATTTTATTTAGCCTCTCTGAAATGCAACGCCCTCATTTAAATTTAGGGGTGGTACCTACTTTATAGGGATGCTGTGTGGGTTAAATGCATATGCACATGTAAAGATCTGAAAGTATCTGGTAGCTTCCCTGGCACGGTGTGTACAGAAAGAGAGCACTAGAGGGTTCAAACATAGACATGGATTCATGGGTGGATGGATGAATGGATACCTGACATGCAAAACACACACACACACACACACACACACACACACACACACCAGGAATCATTCCTCATTAACAGAACATGAATGGCATATTTTTTTATCATTTTATTGGGGACTGGGACAACTCTTATCACAATCAAATGACATAATTTTACAAAAGATTTCTTAACAAAAATCCACACTTTTCCCTCTTAGAAAGAACTCTAGTGGCTTAGAGGGTTATATACTGGGCTCCTAACTGCATGGTCAGCAATTCAAAACCCTTAGCCACTCCATGGAAGAAAAATGAAGCTTTCTCCTCCCATAAAAAGTTTACAGTTTCTGAAAGCCACAGAAGCATATTACCTTTGTCCAACTGGGCCATTACAAGTAAGAATCAACTCAATAACACTGAGTTGGGACTTTTGGTTTTCTCAGAGCAATAGGAAAGAGGGAAAACACAGAAGCACTGGTCGCTTCTAGGGGTCCTCAAACTTTCTAAACAGGGGCCCAATTCACTGTCCCTCAGACCATTGAAGGGCTGGACAAGAGTTTTAAAAAACTATGAGTCTACTGCCAAGGAAGACAGCAGCGGCAGCAAAAACACCTGGCAGGACTGATAAATGTCCTCGGCAGGTCATAGTTTGAGGACCCCTGCGTTAAACCAATTGAGGCAGAGAGCCTTTTGACCAAGAATAATGCACCTGCGCATGTCAAGTGCCTGGGGTAGAAAGTGAACGACACATAGAGGGGATTCCACAAACATAGACCGACCAGAAATGATTCTAGAACCATGTGAGACAAGTGCACAAAGAAAAACCATCCTGTCGTCTTTATGAAATGAGCAGATAAAGCTGGATGCAATCAGGGATTTATCCCAGACTTGGCAAGAGATCATGACGCATCTGAGCAAAACAAGATGGGCTATTCTTTGTCTTATGACTCCTAGATTCAGGAGGCTCTGACAATATGGTCCTGGACAGACGTTGATAAATGGGCTCAATGAGAAACAGAAGGAAAGAGTATTTCAAGTCACATGTTCAAATCAGAGCCATATATTTAACATAAGAGGACAACATGAAGTTACCAACATCTAATGTAGTCTGTGCTCAGTCCTGTGAACCTTTTGTTTTTTCAAGTGGGGTCATCCTAAACCCTAAAGTCTTCTTTGGGTGACAGAATAAAGGCTGAAGTTCAGCTTGGCATTCAAAGTCTCCCCAAAATACAGCTTTCACCAGATGCGTATACCACCTCTTCATCTAACATTTACTCTGATCACAAAACTATCCAAGGTCTCTTTATATGAGTAACAATATGCAGATGCCTAACTTGTCCCTGGGTGGGAACATCTGGGTCAGAACCCCAGATTTTGGAACCCATCTGGGGCTCCCTTTTACGTAGGCAAACAATTGACACCTGATTCAGCTGGCTGGACAAGATAACTCTCAGTGCTGGCCAGCGGAGATTTCCATTCGTCTGTCCCTAGTGACCAGCCATAGATGAGAACCTAGGCCAACAGGATCACACCAAGTGCCTACAAAAGGGATGGCGGGTGAACACAGGACGAGCAAGTCTCACTTTTCCTTTGGAACCACAGACTTGCCTGCCCGCAGTATGGAAAGTCAGTCTGGGAGATAAGAGACCAACTTTATCTGGGACATAAGGTTCTGTCTGTCCCAAAGTGCATGCATATTTGTAAAACAGATAAATGAATCAGGTTAGAAGATATGTTAAGGAATAAGTCATGGTGTGTACCGAGAGAGAGATCTAAAAAGATATGCATGAGCTCTAAACTTTTCCCTACTGGACCTCCCAATGAGCACCACATGCTCATTTCTGCTTACACTGTTTGATATGGATTTCTGTCACTTATCTCAAATAACCCTCCCCAAATGGTGTATAAGGTTCCTTTAAATGCCAGTTCTTTGGCTTAATCTTCCAGATACTCCCAGAGTGAGTGCCCTCTCAATTCTCAGGGTATATTATGTAAAACTTGCAGCAGCATGTCTTCTACATTCATTTAAGATTGCTTATTTGGTCTCACAAAACTCTGTCACGTGATAAAGAGCTGTCAGCAGTTCAGTCCAGATTGAAAAGAGGAGGTGGGACAAGAGATACTGTTTATGACAGCAGATGGATCTTGGCTAAAGACAGAGAATGCCAGGAAGGAGTTTACTTGCATTTTATTGATTATGCAAAGATATCTGACTGCATGCAAACTATGGATATCCTTGAAAATAATGGGAATTCCATAGCACTTCATTGTGTTCCTGCAGCACCTGGGCATGGTTGAAGGGGCACTTGAGTGAACAGAACATGGGAATGCTGCACGTGTAGTTTAAAATCAGGAAAAATAAGGATCACGCTCCCTACACTTATCCTTCTCACTAAATATATGCAATCTGTATGCTGAGCAGATAACTAGGGAACCCGATTATCTAAAGAAGAACATGGCATGAGAATCTGAGAGAGGCTTTTTAACAACCTGTACTGTGCACATGACACAACCTTGCTGGCTGGAAGTGAGGCGGATTTGAAGCCCTTGCAAATGAAGACCAAGGACTGTAGCTTACTTGTCCTCATGGATTATTTTATGCTTTCTTTTGGATTGAAGTTTATCTCTTTTATTTTACTGTCACTATTTTTTATAGCTTTCTATGTGTGAAGGAGCCCTGGTGGGACAGTGGTTAGGTTTGGGGCTACTAACCCCAGGTCAGCAGTTCAAAACTGCCAGTCATTCCAGTGGAGAAAACTGAGTATTTCTATTCCCTTCAAGAGTTAGAGTCTTGAAAACTCACAGGACAGTTCTAAAGTGCCCTGGATGGTCACTATGACTCAGTATCAACTGGATGGCACTGAATTCGGTTTTATGTTGTCTCTATGTGAAATCTAGGATAGTTAAATCTATGGAGGCAGAAATTAGACGAAGAGATCTTTAGGGATATGGCAGAGCAATTGGGATGAGGGGGGCAGCAGGGAGCTAACAACAATAGATAAAAGAATGAAGAAATTTACCAGAAAATATTGTACTGATGAATGCAAAATTCCTTTAAATATATTTAAGTCACTTTTAATATATATTTATATATTTAAATATATTTAATATAGTACTTGAAGGCTATATTAATAAAATGCTGTTCCAAAAGTTAAAGGACGGTAGCCTTCTATATGGATTACAGTTTGATGAAAGAAAACCACATCCTCACAACATGATAAACTGAGAAGAGATTAAAGCTGTTGAGGAGTTTGTCTTGTTTGGATCCACAATCAGTGCTCATGAAAACAGAAGTCAAGAAATCAAATAACATTGTATTGGGCAAATCTGTACAGGAACTCTTTTAAGTGCTGAAAAACAGTGTTAACTTGAGGACTAAGGTATCACTCATTCAAATCACGGTATTTTCAATGGTCTCATATGCATGTGAAAGTTGGACACTGAATTAGGAGAGGATTGGTGCATTTGAATTATGGTGCTGGAGAAGATTATTGGAAGTATCAGGGACTGCCAAAAGAAAAGCAGACCAGGGAAAAAGAAAAGAACAAATGGGTCTATTTTGGAAAAACCAAAATGCTAGAGACAAAAATGGTAAGACTTTGTCTCATGCTCTTGGATATGTTATTAGAAATGACCAGACCCTGAAGAAGAACATCATCCTCGGTAAAGCAGTGGGGCGGAAAAATGAAGACCTTTGGCAAGATGGATGATGGACACAGTGGCTGTATCAATGGGCTCAAATATAAGAACAACTGTCAGAATGGAACAGAACCAGGAAGTGTTTCAATCCTTGCCTCGAAGGTTTCTCAGAGTCAGAAACAACTCAATGGCACATATCTGCAACAATGCTTTTGACCCTTTCTTGAGGCATAGCTGGACAGGTACTAGCTAGTACTGCTTAAAACATCTTTTTAAAGAGATGTATCCTTTCGGTGTTTCTTAAGCTCTTCAATCCCTATAAATTTTCCCAACTACTATGCGATGAAATGGTCAATTTTGTATCAATCATAATGTTACTATAATGCCTTCAGTTTTAAGGGCAACACTGTATATCAAGCTACATATTTTAAGGATGTCCGGCTATCCTCACATTTGCTTCTTAACCCACCTAAAACATTAAACAAAACAGGAAATAAGGCCTTTGAAATGACATCTCTGGTATCAGAGATGTAGCTGGTAACATTTCCACTGATCTAAGCTATAACCATGAGCGAGATCTTATAACTTTTGGGAAATTTAGTAAGAAGACGATATTTGACTCTGTATGGCTGAGAAATATTCACCCTACTGGGTAGAATTCATGGGATCTATGATACACTTGTCTTAACAACATTAACCTTTATCACTAAATCCACTTCCCTGCCTTCAGCTCCTGAGGGATTTAATGTTTAACCATTTTATAGCCTCTCTATGCAGGTCACATTTTTAAGCACACTTGGAAACACATAATAACTATTTCACACTACCACTGGAGACACAAATATGCACATGCTCATAGAAATGCTCAGACACATCACACTTTTTATTTTTAATATCCATTGGCTGCTTCTTCACAAAGAGTTCTCAATTCTCAGTGTGGGACGTTTTCCCATTAAGCATTTTCCCCTAAGCCTCATTACCTCTCTGTGGTAGAAAATCATTGTGGTGCTTTGACTATCTTAGCAGGAAAGGAAATTAATTTACAAAAGAGGGGAAATCATATCCCAAAAACAAATCCTTTATAAACTTGAAATTTGGCTTTTGACAATCAACTTGGGGGGAGGGGAGGCTCTGACTACATAGCACAGAATAGGTGTGGTTGGAACTGGCTTGAAATGAACAAAAGTACAAGGTGGAGGGAAGAGAGAGGCCAAAGGGAATCACTATGAAGAATGAGTTGTGGCCTTAGAATGCATTGCAACACGCCCCCCCCACACACACACACACATGCACAAAAACCAACAACCATTAAAGAAGATAATCATTTGGATGGCATCTTCGGGAAAGGTGCTGTTAACTGAGGAAGGGTGGGTGCTCATTTGAATATGAAATCAAAGAGCTTCACTAACACTTCCACTGTAAACCAATGCCTCTAATCATTGCATCAATCAAACAAATTACACAGATGATAATAAACACCATCCCTATTTTTCCCATATTCCCACTATTTAGTGGACTGAGCTTACCAGAAATTAAATTCATATGAAAGTTTAAGTCATAAATCTTAAAAGCAAAGCACTCTAATCATGAAAAATAATGTCCACCTATTGATTATGAAATTAGTAAATGCTACAGGAGACCTTTGATGTGTTTTAGAAGCCTGCCCTTGAAAACAGCAACATAAGTCTATCATGCAAATCCCTCTGTGTTGCTCTTGGGAGCTGCTAGAGAATTCAGCTCAAACTCCTACCAACCCCATGTCCAGCTGAACAGAACAGAAAAAAATGCTGCTCAGTCCTGCACCATCCTCTGATTGACTCTGGATCCATCTACTGTGATCCATAGAGTTTTCATTGCTTATGCCTAAGAGTTGATCCTTAGAGATTTCTTCCAAGTTTGTCTGAGTCCAGAAGCCCTGATGAAATCTGTTCAGAGCCCTTGCAACACTCCAGCCACCACTGACAGACAAGTGATGATTGCACCTGAGGTGAATTGGCAGGAAATGAAAGCTGGATCATTCACATAGGTGAGGAGAATTCTATCAGTGCACTATCAATGTCCCCCAGGAGTAAATCGTGTATCCTAGAAAAGGCAGAAAATAACAAACAGAAGAGAAGCCTCCAGATCCTTGCAAGCTTGCTAAAAAATGCAGAACAAAGCAGTAATGATATTAAGTTGAATCTAGTATGAACCTGAACTCTTACTGGTTGTATGATATAGAACGATGAACTTAACCCCGCTGAGCCATAGTTCCTCATTTATCACAGCACTGAAAATCTCAAATTAGATCAAAGAGTGTCGAACACAAGCAAGCGCTTGATGAGCATGCATTTTTTTCTCTTTAATTAACTAATATGTTTAAATAGTTCTATAATATTGAAGTCTATGGGTACAATTATCCTAAGTATTTCACCACATAACTATAGGCTTTCAGACGCCTTCCACTGGTAGACAGAACATGTATCTCATGGATTAGAGAAGGCCACTGAGACCCCGTCAATGACTCACAGTTCCTAATGACAAACTAAAGGAGAGACTCTACATCTCTGACCCTTAGATGGTGCAGAGAAGGCGTGCTCACCAAGCAGGTCTTGGGCAGTCCTTGAGAACTAGAAGTCAGTATCCAAGTTGTCCACAAGCAGACGATAGATGGAAATGAGAAGAGGCGCCAGAATCTGCATGCAGAAGATACACTGAGGAGTGAAACTAATGAGATCAACAGAGGAGGGCCTTGCTCCCCTCAAAGACATGGGGCCTAAGGAATTAGCAGAGACGTGTCTTAATGCTTTGTCTGGAATAAGGAAAAAAGAATGCTTCAGTCGGCTGCTGGGCAGGTCCAGTGGTCTCTTTTGGTAGAGAATGTAGAGAATTCAGGCTGCCCTTTCTGTAGGACTCACTCCTCCAATTCATCCATGAACAAGTTTGCTAATGCCCCAGGTCCAGACATAGGGCTGCTCAAGAACAAGAGGACAGTGGGGCAATACAGTCCTTCAGTCCTGGAGTATGCACACCCCTCGTCCCGTCTGATCATCCCATCCACTATGAGACCATCCAAGAGGGATCTCTGACCTGCTGCCCATTTGTGGTCCTGGACCCTTTCTAATTCTCAGAATCAGGAGGAAATCGATGTCCAACATTCATAATAGTGTTTGAGTTTTGTTTGCTTGCTTGTTTGTTTGTTTGTTTTAACATAAATAGATGGGCTCATCTCACCCCAACTCCTTGAGTAGAACTGAATCACAGGTCCTAGGAGTGGGGGCCCTGATCCAGACATGGTGCATCTCAATCATGGACTCAAACCATCAGTCCTGTCAGCTAGCGAGAGACCACTTACCCACTCCCATCAAAATCCATCATGCCTATGTTCCATTACCCAATATCTATTCACAGTAATGGCTTTTCTTTATTAAAACAAAATAATGGCCTGATTCAGGCCATAAGTACTGCATCGATGGTCTGCACCAGCCAGGCAAAGTGTGTGTTCACGCCTAATGAGAAACGATCTCCCAGCCAGAATGTGCCAGCCAGTCAAACAAGCCCAGATTGTGCAAACCTCCTTATGAGACAGATTCAAGTCCAACCAACTCTGCCAGCCCACACCTCCCCACCACGGAGTACTGCCCTCTCATGGGCTGCCAGGGACTTGTTCCTTTGAAAGTATAAGAGAAAACCTCTAATCTCATAGAGGTGTGTTATATAAATGTCATGTCAATAGAAAGTATATAATAGATGCTCGGGATTTCCCTTTTCAAACGAGAGCAGATGGGAATTGCATGCAGTTTGAGCCCTACGGGACAATCTTCACAAGATGTGAGCATATGCATCTGGTTTGTTGATGATCAGAAGCTGCCTAAGCACTGAGGGGTTGGACAAGAAAGGTGTCTCCCAGCACAGTTTTCTCCAAACTCAAACCTGAATTTAGAATGTTCCTGCCATGCATAGATAAGGTCGGTCCAGAGCAGGAGAAGAACAGGAAGCATCAGTTTAATCTCAGTGCAGGAAATCTACCATTACTAGAGGGTTCTTCAGTGCAAGCAACAGAATTCCTCCTATTTCAAATTGAGGGATCATGGGAAGGACTTCAGAAACTTGCAGAATCACTGCCAAAGACTGAGGGACTGGTGAACAAGCTACAGAAGAGCAGGAGTGAGTGGCCCACATGGGTGAATAAAGTCCAACAAGGTCTCTGGTCTACAATCTGTCAAAGACCTGCCAGTAAGCATCTGATAGACAAGATTAGGTATTGATTTTTCCTTGGCTGGACTGGACGGTGGAAACAAAATCACAGGAGAACCCCCTTAGATTACACACAGAGGCAAGAGGAAAACCCCAAAATGAATTCTGAGTAATGGAGGATGGAGAAAATTCAAATGTGCTCCAGAGAGGACAGGAGAAAGAATGCCCCAGATACCCAAAGTGTCAGATCTTTCTTGCCCCCATTAGGCCTGTCCGCCATACTTCCCCAACCCTAGGAGAAGAAGGCTTGAGTGGGAGCAGGGATGCCTTGTCTATGTGTCAGGTCTGCCTCATCACAGTGAATGTTCCATTCATAGGTAACCTTTGCAAACCTGGCTGCCAAATGCCGTAGGGAGAAAAACTGCAAGCAGGCAGCTCCCCCCATGTGAGCCACTTGGAATCCAAATACAAACATGACAGATGATGTGAAGTCACCTGCTAACTAGTTGGTTTGTGATGGCAAAACCTAGCAAACAAAGGCAAAACAACAAAGGCAAAAACACAGCCATGGGCCACAGTCCTCCTGGATCAGCCTATGGGGCTCCTTTGTGAGAGGCGCTGCCCTCTTGAATGTGCCTTATTAATGGCTGTCTCTCTCACTGAGGGGCAGTCTCCTCAAGGTAGCGGCCATTTCTGGTCTGATTTTGCACAGAAGAACGGCAGTGGCAGTATCTGGTACTTAGAAATAGGCACTGAATTCATAATTGCTAATGCAGGCAAGGGACGTAGCTTGCCTGGCCCATTGTTCCACACAGTCCAGTTATTCAATTTTTATGCCGACATAAATACGGCCCAGGTTCTATAGAAAAACTAATTCAATGTTATACAGTGAAGATACTTGAATGAAGGGGATGAAGATCAAGAGAACCTACTAGAGTGTCATGAATGGAATTGTTCCAAAACATCCAGGACACCTATCTCCTAAGACCTGTCACTGTGACCTTGTTTGGAAACAGCATTTTTGAAGATGTTCACTTCAGCTAACAAGAAGTCATTCTGGAGCAGAGTAAGTTCCAATCCAATCTGACTGGTATATTTATAAAAAGAAGAGCAACAGGGATGTTCACAAATGAAAGACAGCCATGTAGGGACAGATGGGCGCTGGGCCTACAAGCCAAGGAGACCCAGAACTACCCAAAGTTGAGAGGGATTAAAAAAAAAAAACAACTTTTGTTAGTACTTTCAAAAAGAATATGAACCTGCTGACAGCGCATCTGTAATGCTCAGTCATGCACAGGTTCAACCTTTGTTCTTGCCACAAGACTGAGTCTGGGGACCTTTTCTGGAACCTTCGCCTACAGTTCTCACTTGCTATCTCCACCAAAGAAGACAAGAGGAAGCTTCCAGTCTCTAAAATCAGAAAACACTCTAGTCAATTTAGTGTTCTTGCCAGTGCATAAATACTGTGGCTTTATTCCAAAGTGTCCTTAGAAAATGATGACTTGGGTTGTATGAAGGCCTGGCATCTCCTCCATAGAAAAAGGCACACAAATGTTATTTCCAGTGCAGCCTGGGCCTACAGGTACATCAAGGATTCACCATGGGGAGTCTGGGGGCAAAACAGAAGATCTGGAGTTGCCAGTTTGCCTCCTTGGTCACCTTTACTCTGGGAGAGTTTGGTATCTTTCATAGTATGTAGTGTTAAGATAACCTCATGCCTCAGGACCCAGTCCCAGAGGGTGGCTCAGTGACAGATTATCCTAGTTACCTCAGTGCTCCTACAGTTTAAAAAAAAAGTCATAGTGGGAATAAAGAATAAAAAATTATTTTCTCACAGGTCAGAGACTAGAAGTCTGGATTCAAGGTACGATGCTGGAGCAGGGCTTCCTAGTATGAGCAAAACCATCCCCTGGGGACCTTGCATCAATCCAAAGGGAAAGCAGAAGCAAATACCTACACTTTATTCTGAATTATGGGCTAAGCTACAAAAATATTTAATTCTGGGCAAAGGGGAGGCAGAGGGCCAGATTCTCAGTACTTATTTCCCCCTAAAAAGAGGCAGTGGGTCAAATAAGTTTAGGAATAGGGTGATTCTTCTTTGTCCATTTCAACTGTTAGTAACTAACAATCCTTGGAGTTGCTGCACTTACAGATACAGCTTCCATCTTCACATCATTTCACCTCCTGCTCCTATAAACTTCTAGGTCTTTTCTACTCTTATTATATCTCAGAAGTGATTAGGCTTGTGTGTTAGTCCAGGTTGACTAGAGAAACATGTTCATAGACACTCACACGCGTGTAAGAGAGAACTTTATATCAAAGAGCAATTGCATATTAAGAAAACAGCCCAGCCAGGCTAGATCAAGTCCATAAGTCTGATATTACCCCACATATCAATACTAGTCCATAAATTCTTCTTTAGATCCACACAGCCATCAATAACGTTAAATGCAGGAAGATCACAATCTAGTGGGTGGAAAGTCTTGTGGATGCACAGGTGGTAGAAGCATCTTAGCACTGGCGTGGGTCTCCACGTGTCTCCTCCAGTTCCAGGGCTCTGACTGCATCAGTGTAGCTCCATGTGGCTTATCAGCAGGAAGATGAAGCAGAGAGAGAATGTTTACGGTCTCTGATGAGATATCTTTCTTTTTTTGCACCTCCAAATTCGGTTCATCAAAGTGAGACCTGATTGACAGGCTAGACTCTATGCCTTAGAGACTACTTAACAAGTTGACATCAGATTATGTAGCTGTCACATCTAAGTTCCACCCTACTCTGGTATGCCATATTTAACACCAAAAAAATCCTTATTTCCAAATAGGTTTGTAGTTACAGTAGCGGGTGTTAGGATTTCAACATATCTTTGGGAGTGGAGATATTGTTTGTGTTAGTCTGGGTACATTAGAGAAACAAATCCACAAATCCACAAAAACATATATGTATACAAGAGAGTTTTATATTAAGGATAAGTGCACATGAAGAAAACATCCCAAAGAAGTGCTGTCCAAACCCACAAATCCAATTAGCCCATATGTTCCACATCAATCCACAAAGTCCTCCTCAATCTCACAAAATACACACAATGAGGCTGACTGCATGGGGAAAGCTGAAACAGTGAACGTGTAAGCATCTTAGTTCTGGCAGAGGTCTTCACACAGTTGCTCCAGCACCAGGGCTGCATCAGGGTAGGTCCATGTGGCTCTCCTCAGGAATGCCTGGTGGAAAGTTAGCCTTCCCAGATGAAACAGGGGACTGGCTCAGACAGCTGCACATTGGTCTGACCATCAGAAAGCAGGAGACCTGAGAACTAGAAAGGTGAGGTTCACCGAGCCATTTCTTTCTCTACTCTTCAAACAATTTCTTAGTTAAATCCATAACACAGGGCTTCTGCCAGGAGACTTATATCTGTTGTGTAAAGCAAGTATGACCACTCCGGTTCGGTGACAACACTATCCACTCCCTCCCCCATTCTCCCAGTCATCACAAGTCACCACAGAGCCCTCCCAAATGCCTGAGAAAAAGGGTGCATGTGTCTGGAATAGTATCAATTGAGTTCAACAGCAAATAGAATAATGATTGCTATATGCACAACAGCAAGTGGCCAAGTCAAAACACTGGTCCTTTGGAAGAAATTACAGATAATCTGGGTACTTTAGGCTCATTGGAGAGGGGACACTGAATATATACTTTAAACTTGGGAGGCACTGAGTTTGGAGAGGGCCTTACGCATTGATGGGACCTCTTAGGTCCAGGTGTGCTAGGTTCTATCATTCCCCACCTCCTTCTCACATTCTTAGTTCCACAAACACTGAGTAGCATTTAGAAGACTGAGAATTCCAGAACACTTTATTATCCTCATGCAGAACCAATACACTACACAAGCCAAATAGCTAATCATTCAAAGGGAACATGGCATGGTTTAAAAACAGGAAAGGTGCGCATCAGGGTTGCAGCCTATTATCATACTCATCCCACATGATGGGCAAATAACACAAGAAGATGGACTGGAAGATCTTGGTATCAGGATTGGAGTATGGCTTATTAACAACCTTCAGTTTATTGATGATCCAGCATTGCTTGCTGTAAGTAAAGAGGACTTGAAGCATTTGCTGATGAAGAGAAAGGATTGCAAACCTCAGTGTAGCTCACAATTCAATGTAAAAATAAACACACACAACAACAACAACAAAATCCTCACAACTGGACCAATAGATTATATCTTGATAGGTTTCAGAGAAAAATCTGAAATTGTGAAGAATTTCATCTTGCTTGTATCTATAGTCAGTGTTCATTGAAGCAAGGCATGAACTCAAACTGACACATGGCATTGGGTAAAGGCACCAAACCTCTATAAAGTTTTGGAGAGTGAGAATCCCAGTTTGGGGACTAAGTTGTGCCTGACTCAAGCCACGTGACTCATGCATGTACAAGTTGGACACTGCTTAAGGAAGACCAAAAAAAATCAATGCATTTGGATTTGGGTGCTGGTGAACAATATTGAAAGTATCACAGCCTGCCAAAAGAACAAACATATCTGTCTTAGAAGTAAAGCCAAGATTCTTCTTGGAGGTGAGGATGATGATATTTCATCCCTGTACATTGACATATTAGAAGAAAAGACCAGTTCCTGAAAAAGAACACAATGCTTGGTGAAGAAGGAGGGTAGAAATACCATCAATGGCATAAATCATCCTAGTAACTACAACAATGGGCTCAGACACGACTGTAACTGAGAGGATGGCACAGAAGTGGCCGGTGATTTGTTCAGTTGTACATCTAGTCACTACGAGTCAGAACCAATTCAACATCACCAAACAACAACAGACACCTAAACAGGTAATTTTAAAATAATGCATTAAATGCCCCATTGGTATTAACAAGCAAGTCTATGTGAGTCTAAAAGAAATGTCCGCTCTCCACTGTGGAGGAGATCCACCTCCCTGACACAATCACTGAAGACAAAATGGGTGCATAAGAAAACGTGGTGCGGAAACTTGATGGTACCTGCTATCAAAAGTTACAGTGTCTGGGGTATTAAAAGCTTGTAGTTAAACAAGTGACCATGTAGCAGGGAAGCAACAAAGCCCACATGGAAGCAGCACACCAGACTATGAGATCATGAGGTGGTATCAGAAGTTCAAAAAACACACATCCAGGTTGATATGAAGGGGACTGGATGTAATGGAGAGGTAATATCCACCACCAAGACAATTGGACAGTCCCCCCAGAACTGAGTATAAATCCAGGGTTCAGCAATGTGCCACTGATGAACCACATAACTAGTCTCTAGTTCTTTAAGATTTCCTCCCCTTACTATTATGGTCCATACATGATATACCTCAGTGGTCATGTTACATGTGCATGTGTTCATTTGTACATTTAAGATTACTTGGTACATGACAGTTAAGACAGATGACTCCTAAGAGACACTGAAAAGAATAGAGTTCTTGAGGGTGTGCAAAGTGGAGGGGGGGGGGGAGTTGATAACAGTGATGATTGAGTAGCTCTACCCAATGGAGTGAACAACAGAACTATATGGAAAGGGATATATTGGAATGAGTAAGATATGTCAATAAAAATATTATTTTTTAAAAAAAGAAATGCTCGTACTGTTAAAGAAATCTCAGTAAATGATGTCCAGGATGCCTCAACTGAAAATTGGTGTGTTATCTACCATCAAGCCAAAATCCCATGGGAAATGGAATTGGACCACTGTAATTCAAAGCGTTTGCATTGCCTGGTTTTGGAGGTAGCTCACAAGACCTTTCTCCCTAGCACATTTCAGCTGGAAGCTCCTCTGCAACCTGACCAGAATTACTGCAACATGAAAGGATTGTGGATCCAGGGATATGCTGCTAAAGGCATTTGAAGTGTACAGAGTCCATGTCCATCTTTCTGTGGCACAAGTTACACCATTCACTCAAAAATAATTCTCGCAACATTTTCTGTCACCTACAGTGGGGTCCCAAGCTCCATAATTGCACGGCTGAAGCTCTCTCTACTCCACTTCTTTCCCTCTGACTCCACTGCTGCGTCCTTAGTCCCAGGTACCGACCATCACTTCACTCACCAATCAGGACCATAGCCCTCTTATCTAAAGGCCTCCTCTTTACCTCTCTTATCATCTAATTCCCCCAGTTGCCAGAATGAGCTTTCCTATCATACATGTAGTCAAAACCCTCTTCTGCTAAGGTATCCTTTAGCCTCCCCCTTACTTTCCCAGCATCTCTAAATTCCTGCCTCTGCATCTGAATGATCTCCCTTGGAGGTTCTTGACTCACCTATGCTTGACTGCTAAACAATTCCTGAATTGGTCAGTTTGTTTCATACATCTATATATAAGTTGGTTCCTTCTCGAAATCTCTCCTAGCCAAACCATGTCCTCAGTGTAGAAGTAACCATTATATTCCTTGAGAATCTTCTTCATCCTGGACATTCCTTATTTATTTATTTATTTATTTATTTATTTATTTATTCATTCATTTTGGTGTAGCATTTTATTGCTCTCACCAATTCCTTATTTTTCTTCTTTTCACATTGTGAGCAAGCCCAATTTATTGTCCATCCTAACCCTACCACAGGGTTTGCACAGAACTACACAAATGCCAGAAAATGTAATGGAAAGAGGACTTCTAGAATGACAGAGACCCTCCAACAATCCATTCCTCCATAATCACATCAAGTTTGGGTGGATCTTGGCAGAAAGCAGAGAACATTAGAAAGATGCTTCCTTGGGTTTCATTGACTGAAAAAGCATTGGACTGTGTGGCTCATAGCAGACTATGGATAACATTGAAATGGATTGGAATTTCAGAACACTTAACCATGCTTATACAGAACCTGTACACAGACCAAGAGGCAGTTGTTTGAACAGAAACAAGGGGATTTTGTAGGAAGAATATACTAGTGGCACTCTAAGCTAGGGACTAGACTACTACCCATGAGGTTGGTACCCAAACCCAAGTCATTTTGGAATAAAAATATTGCAATTTACTTCTGAAAAATCAATCATAGAAGAATACTGTGGAAAACATTCTAATCTGACACATATCTAAAAAACTGCAACTGGTATCTATAGCAATAAATTGTGATTTATAAGAGACAAGCATTCTTATACAATACTGTGTTATACCATGTGACTGAGAGAAGTTGACTTAACATCACAAGTCTAATTTCTCATTTATAAAATGACATCATCTCACCACTTGTCTCATGGGACTGCCATAAGATCTATACAGAATAATACCAGCAACCCACCTGGCATCATGCCAGATAAGGTGCAAGGGCTTAATAAATAGCTAGTATTATTGTTGTTTATCACTATAGACCAAACACTACAGTTGCTCTTTATGAACCCAGATGGAAGATTTTCCATTCTTTCCATGTTAGATTTCACCATTATTGCAGTCATTGGAGATATCTGGGATTGTTAGCTATCAAGTAACTGAATTATTTTTAAGATAGTTGTATTGGCACATAATCCACTTCAGTGGTTCAATAGTAGAACAGTTCCTTTAAGTATCACCTCCTGTCTGATGTGGCAGCTTTGTAGGGCAGTCATGGAAGAGCTGTGTCAGTGAGCCACTGAATGTGGAAATGCTGAAGAACTCAGAGTGAACCCTAAAGCTTCGTTTGATGGGCAACAGTCAACAAACCCATGTTTGGGTGCATACATGTGTTTAAATAATGTGTCCACCTAAGAATTATGCTTAAAATTCTGTTTTCTCATTTTTTTTTCCACTAGGACATTCTTTGGTGCCCCACACAATTTTTAATATTGTGTTTTGGTCATCTTGACACCCTCATATGTCCATATCTTTTCTAAATAGGAACTTGTCCACAATCTCCCTGTGTTTTTGTTTTGTTTCTGTTTTGCCCACTCAGAGTGGGCCATACTGCCCTAAGGGGGAGCTCAGACCATCCAAGCTAGTCAAACTTTTGGCCATCGAGTGGATTCTGACTCAGAGCAACCCACAAGCATAGGATAGACCTGCCCAGGAGGCTGCAGAGATTATGAGAGGGGAGGGCAAGACCCATGCTTCTCCTGGTGAATTTGGTGTTAGTAGCCCAAGGGGTAACCACTAGGCACCCAGGGCTCCGAGAATGAGCAGTATCTATACTTTATCTTGGATCATGGGCTATAGCACAAAAGGTTTTAATTGTTAGAGGGTGCTGGTTAGTGTGGGGGCTTTTTCCTGAAAAGATGGTGGTAGGCCAAACAAGTTGAGAATCTTGGATCTACTCAAACCTTACCTATCTACTTTACAGGCACTGACAAATACGTGCCACGTTCACTATTCAGTCTCTACACCCTCACAAGTCACCTTATTTTATTGTCACACATACACACGCTGTCATTTATTTGCACTTCTTGAGATCTGATTTTGCAAGGCTCAGGGTAAGCATGTACTTGTTGAACCTCCCCTGCCCAGGTACATAGACTAAAACACCTTTGGGGCAGCCTGTCATACACTGCTCTCCTCTTCTGTTAACAAGTGCCCCCTATGATGCACATTTAGGTACAGAGTAGCAATTTGCCTAATCAGAGAGCCTGCTACCTTAGAGAGAGAATGGTCAAAACCAAAAAAGGAATGATGTTAGATATGATGTCCAGTAGATGATCTACCATCTTGTACCCGGTATTGGGAATTCTGAGATGAGGGATTGGCTGAGATGTAAGCCTGGATTTCACATACAGGAGAAGATGAGCTGAGTCTAGTTTGTACCAGGCTGAGACAAAACCAGAAATTCCAAGGACTGACCCCGTTGATCTAAGTTTATAAGAAATGTGTCGAAAAAACTCTTCTTAATTTAAGTTTCCAAAGAGTAGGAGTCCCTTTGACTGCTGAGAACTGTCAGCCTCTTATGCCAGCTCTCACATTGGCCATGTTTATATATTTTTTAAAAAACTAAATCAATTCTTGTTCTTAAAATAAACAAATAATAGTGGCTTTGTTCTTAAGAGCTGTTTTCTCTACATTAAAAATATTAACATACTTTATATTTTTTCCTTGAGATACTTGCAAACTGTATCACTTAGCCATGGTGTGTAATATGTTAGAGTGCCTGGAAGCCAAGAGAATTCATCTGAGGTGCCAGTGTCACTTGGACTCTGTTCCAAAGGTACCAAGGGTCTTCATCTGCTGATCAGTGGGTCAACAAGTGTCTCACAGATGCTAATGCCCAGTTTTCTATGCCTAGTCTTCCTTGTCATACAAACATGTTTGTGATAGTCTCCTCTTTTTAGTCATTAATATAAAGTCATTTACTTTCTCTAATTTGATTATTCGTTTTCTGTTCTGTTTACAAGCAAAACTAAAACGACTCAAAATCACACTGTGACCATTTCCTCCAGTGATTAATCTGTCTGCAAGATTATGTCTTGTTGAGCACTAAAATCCAAATTAATCGTGACTCTGTATGGCATGTCATCAAAAAAACATTATTAACAGAGTGGTCAATGTTCGAAACATTTGGAACTACTGCCCCAGGAGGTGGGTCAAGGCTATTTGCCCACCAGACACCACTCCAGAATTCCATTGACCTTGGGAAAAAAA
This sequence comes from Nesogale talazaci, assembly GCA_004026705.1. Taxonomy (NCBI): domain Eukaryota; kingdom Metazoa; phylum Chordata; class Mammalia; order Afrosoricida; family Tenrecidae; genus Nesogale; species Nesogale talazaci. The sequence goes on from PVJH01022477.1 coordinate 20,087, forward strand.
ATCATGATTCTAGATCTTTCCAGAATGCACCAAGCATCCAAGATATCGCTTCCTCCTATTAAAACAAAAACACAGCCAACTCTATACTTCACTCCCTGCCACTTCATGCCCACTGCCCTGTGTGTGCACTAACCTGGCTCTCATCTCCCACGCTAGCCTCCAGGAGACTGCTCTCCTGATCTCGGTATGCTCAGCCAGTCTTGTCAGCCTGCACCAGCTGCTCTCTAGAGCTCAGCATCTCCTTATAAAATGCTGCCTTCAAACGGTCTTAATGATAAACAAAATCTGAAATGCAGGAAAACCTAACTTTCTAGTCAGATTTTCCACATTCCCAAAGGAGATGACTAGCGAGTGTTGGGACAGTAGAAACACAGACTTACCAAAGGGACCATCTCACTTCTCCTGTGCCAAATCTCACTTTCCATGGAGCCCCAGTGTATGACAGAAGGGAATGGTCCTTCGCAGATTTTCAATGGCTGACTTGGGGGAGTACATGACTACTCCCTGAGGGCCCCTGTGGGTGGACTCAAATCCTCAATCTGGCAGTTAGCAGTCCAGCACCTCACCATTTGCATCACCCAGGGAGGTCTTTTAGAAACATGCATTTTCAAGAGCACCTACAGGCAGCTGACACCATTGCAGTTATTCTTCTCTGACAAAACCCAGCAGCCAATGGGGCAGCAGGTGTTCTCTATGTGGCCATACAGCAGGACAGGGCTGTGGGCTTTGCAGTCAGCCATGCTTCTGAAATCTAAGAACATGTTCTTCTCAGGTATTTGAATTGGAGCTGGAAATCCTCTCGACTGGAATGCAATAAAAGCTTATATTTAACCTTATATGTTAAGGTTGATATGAAGTCTAAAGAAGACTCGAGTTGTAAAAGAGGCTTGGGAAAATGGTCAGAAGATAATAGGCACCAGTAAATATTTTATTGCTATCATAAGGCCTACCCACTGCCATCAAGTTGTTTCCAATTCACAAGGAGCCTACAAGAAGCGTTTGAAGTTACAAATCTTCATGGAAGCAGACAGTCTCATTGTTCTCACTCAAAGAATCTGGTGGGTTTAAACCGATGCTCTTTTCATAAGCAGCCCAATGCCACAATCCACAGTGCCATCTGGGATTATTATCCTAAGACTGACTGATGTCAAATACGGGAGGAAGCATGCTCTGTTCCAGGCAGGTCACGGAATGAGATGAGAGGCATGATGTTCTCGACAGACCCAACAATTTATACAATTAAAAATGCCTTGCCTAGCTGGGACCCTAGCGACCATGGTCCCCCCACCCCCACCCCCATGAGGCGAACGCCTGTGTAACTTGGAGGAGGGGAGCCCAGGCAGCGGCACATACACCTGGCATGGCTACATCTTGTCACTCGCCGACTGCCTGGCTAAGAGCAACAAGAACGGCGCATGGCCTGTGGTGTCTGTGAGGAGAGAGACGGAATCCCAGTTAATACGGACTGTGGGGGCTATTGTTACTTGTAACGTTTCCAGCATCGATTCCTGCTGTGCCAAAGTGCACATTCTCTATGTGGGGGCCACACCCCTTAAGAACGCTTTTCGAGGAACTATCTGCAAGGAAGATCCGAGCTACTGCAAAAGGCAAGGTTGACATTTATGAGAGTTTTCGCCCAGGTGACATTGTTTTGGTCAATGTGGTATCCATTTATCTCGGCAGACTCCTGGTCCATTAACAAAGTAGAGGGAGAGCTGAGGAAGCTATCGGGGAGCCAGGCTTGCCCCACTTTTCCTTCACCAATGTCATGCAACTAGATCTCTCTCTGTGGTCCAAAGACCATATGGTCCATAGTGAAGACGAGCTGGCATGGTGGTGGCCACAGTGAGGCAAGTGTCCAGAGGTTTCCCATCAGCAAAATGCAGTGCCCTAAACCCACACCAAAGAATCCCAGAAAGTGGCTCGCATCCAGCCCGAGTTCCCGCAGATCTAAGCCTCTCCTCCCATCACAGAGGGCAGCGGCGCTTGGCAAATTCTTAAAGGAGCATCGAGATGCCACTGTCTTTAGTCAGACCCGGGGATCTCCAGAGGGATCTGCCAGCCCTGTGCTCTGTCAGCAGGGCATTCTGGACCTGCCCGTGGGTCCCCAGCTCGTCAGGGATGAAGCCCTCAGCTCGGGGCATGGGCCTGTATGTCATGTAATGCTGGCTATATCTTGGGCTCCTACGAAACTTCCTAAATATATAGTTTCTCATAGTTTCTTAGTTTCCTTTTTATTAAAAGGACTTTATAGATTCAAAAAGTGCCATGCATATAAGTAGACATATCTGTAACCTAGATTCCGCCAAGGAGCAGCACGCTTTCGAATCTGAAAGAGAGAAAACTGTGGAGCGTGAGGAAATAATGACTATGGAGAATTTCTAATCACATAAAATGAACAGAGATCCCATTTCTCTCCATTGCTCAGTTAGACACAAGGCCACTGCACACACTGCAAAGTCATAGGACTCGCGTTTTTCACACACACACCATCAGCCATGGAGTGGCGGGATCTCTGTGGATTCGGCCACAATCTTCTAAATCCCCGTCAGAACAATCATGAGCAAACCACCAGCAGCCCAATAAAACCTCCAATGGAAGTGAAGTCCTACGTGACCTTGAAACCTTCCAAAGGCTGGACAGCAACATAGGCTCATGGAACCCGACAGGAGCCCAGTCAGACACCTGGCCGCCTCACCGTGCTAAAGGATGGAAGTGAGGGATTGTGGCTATTCCAGGATCCATACTAAAGAGCTAAGATCATGTTGGGCCAAATAGTGAAGCAAGTCAGGAAATTCACCCCAAATCATCTTGCCAACCCAAGCTCCCCAAATACTTCCGGTTATCTTTCTTGTCCTCATTGACTGGACACAGCAAAACCATCAATATGGGATGCAGAGATGGACTGCTTTCCAGGCCCTTCAGCAACTTTCCCACCTGTGGTGGTTACGTAATTTCATGTCAAGTTGAAGATACTAACATGCAGGAGTAGAGGCTAGCCTGTCAGTCAGGTCACAGGCTAGTTGTGGTCATGACCTTCTCATAAGGAGATTTCTGGGAATCGCCCCATCCCCCTCTCTGCCTTCACCTTCCTCCTGGCTGACGCTAATGGTGGTCAGAGGCCTGTAAGGCAGCCGCTGTCATTGGATCCACAAGACTTTGTATCTATCAGCTTGCAACCTTCCTGCATTCGGTATCATTTGCATGCGACTGTGTGAGTCTGAAGAGGGACTTGTGAGCTAGCATCAGATTTGTGGACTAGGGTGTCACACTTATGAACTTGATCTGGACTGGGCTAGGATACTTCCCTGATTATGTTTTGATATAAAGCTCTCTCTTACACATGCATGAGCGTGGTAGTTACATCATCGCCTGTCAATTTGAGGACGCTAAGAGTGAAAGGGTAGTCTAGCCTGTCAATCAAGTCACAACCTGATAATGGTTTCTTGTGGGTGTGAACATTTCATGGACGTAAACTTTTCATGAGAATTCTGGAAACTTCCTCTCTTTCTCCCCGGTGGTGGGTCATACTCACCCTATTTCCCTTTCTGGTTGTTGAGACACTTGGGAAGCCACGTGAAGACCTGCACCAGCACTGAGAGGCTTCCATTGCCACTGGATCCACAAGACTTTCCCCCACCACCTATGATCTTCCTGCATTCAGAATCATTGTATGTGCTGCGTGAGCCTAAAGAGGACTTTATGGACTAGTGGCAGACATATGGACTAATATCAGACTTTTGGACTTGATCAGGATGAAGCTGGGATATTTTTTCAATGTACTATCGCTCTGTGATATAAATCTCCTCTTAGACACATATGAAAGGCCCTGGATTTGTTCCTCTAGTCAGCCTGGCTTAACACAATGAGTGTCACTGGATTAATTTCTCTAGTCAACTCAGACAAACATGCCACCCATTTAGTGATCAAATAAATTTCCCTAAAGTTATATCCTATAAGTTCAGGTTAAACACCAAGCAGATGAAAATGTTATTCTGCTCATCATGTTATCATCTTTCAGGGTATGTGAGTTTAGACCCTCAAAAGACAAACTAGTCAAACTTAAAACACATATTGTATTTATATTTTCTCCAAAGGAATGTATGTACCACAAGGTACATATTTAATCAACTGCACAGTGGAAGCAACTCAAAATAAATTAGAACAAGTGCTGAGGGGAATGTGCTTGTGCAAACATAAGAATTAATAGCCTTCATCTTCCTGTCAGCAAGAGCAAAAAGGGTGACACATTAGTTACATAGATTACACTGTCAGGGAGGAGGAAGCAGACATTCACTAAATTTTGAAAGATAGCCCTCTGTATTGCATAATGGAAAACGTCTCTCGGGAGCAAAAGCAAAGACTTATGGGGATTCTGTGATCCCCTTGAAATGCAGGACCATCCCAGCCTATAAGCACTTTAATTCTGATTGAAAGCGCACTCCCCAGCCACTTTTGTGCAGAATACAAGGTGCCCCATGCATTTGGTGATCTTGTTTACCCACGGTTTCCCCTACGCCCTGATAACAATTGTATACAAACACTGGTGCTTCATCTTATGGGAAAAGAAACTGAAGCTCAGAAACTTTAAATGTCTTACCAACAGTTGCAAAGCAAGTACATGATAGATACTCCATTTCTGAATGATGCACTTTTATAACAACATCAGCCACAAAATGGTGGCAAATTCCACATAATTTGTTTCTTATAGTACCTTTGACAAAGCTGCTACTTCACACTGGACTCCGGATATTGTGGAGTTCAAGTGCAGCACTTTATGGTGGTCTGTCTCCCCACACGGGGCAGCATGAGAACCAATGGGTGGAAATGGAAAGAGGGGTCCCTGTGTGAGACCTGTGCTCTCCCCTCACACTCCCCAGAACCCAAGGTTTAGCTCAGCCACAGGAGAACCCTTCACCACTGCTGCATCTCTGTCACACAGTGAGTTCCTTCAGCTGTGTCTGGGCTGCTCTGCACTCATCCATAATTGTGAGAGAAAAAAAGAGAGAGATCCAGCATCACTGCTCTTGGGACTCAGGAGAAAACCCAAAGATGCTCCATTCTCATCACCTTCCAGTTACTTCCCAGGGCACCCTGGCTTCTTCCTTTCTGCATCACCCACCACCTACACCTGCAGTAGTTAAGATCCATTCACCTTTTAATTCCAGCTCATTGCCGGGTGATTCCAGGGCACTCAGCAGTGCTCCGAGTGGAAAGTGTTGCCCAGCCCAGACAAAGGTCCTGGGATGAAAGACTGATGAGGGCATATTAAACAGAGAGAAGGAAGGCCATTCCCCAAGTGGGGCACGAATAGGCTTTGTCTCCTGAACACATTGAAATGGACGGGGTGCTGAACCCACGGTTCCATGATAAGGCTTCATTCAGATCCTATAGCAGCAACATAATAGTGGCAGGGATTTGGAAAAGTTATAAGACTACTATGCACCCAATTTTCCTCCTCTGTATCATGTGAGAGAATATTTTCTTCTTCAATCTTCTTCAATTTTTCTTTTAATTGTTTTATTGGGATCCATATCAAATCTCACACACCTCCATAGTTCAGTTGCACTTAAAAATAGTTGTACATACATCACCACAATCAGTTCAATTTGATAACCAGTTGGGAATATCAAATCCTATCTTACAGTGAAGATTTGTGGAATCATAACTGCACAAATCCATGTGGGTTTCAGGAGGGAATAGTGTTTCTTCCCTCCCCTTGGGTGAGTCCGAGGCCAGGGTACCTTCAATGTGCATTCCGTTGCCTCCAACTGAAGCTTTGGGACAGGGAAAATATCAGAGTAAATCTCAATAGCTCAGCATTGGACAGTGATTAATGAGCACAATGAATCAAGAATGCCCAACACGATCTGTGTCCAATCACTGAAATAAAGTTACTGCTGGTAGCCAAGATGATGGCCATGCCTCGCCCCAACACGGAAAGTTAAACCCATACCATTTGAAATACACATCTTCAGTTGGACCTGTATGGTGAAAATAAAAGACCTATTTTTGATTTTGCTTTATTTTATGCCTTCACATTTTTAGACAAAGGACATGAGCCCAATTACCTGAGGGAAAAGTCCACATAAGTTATCAGCTTTTATAAAGGATTGGGGGGGGGGGGGTGTCTGGGATTAGCTGTCTGCCAAGGATGACTAACTTCATATAGCCTTTCTGGCTTCTGGTGGGAGCCCTGGCACCCACGATGAACTCCAACAATGGGCCATTGTGTCACTTTCCTTCAATTTATGCCAAATTCCTTCTAATAGCTATCCTCCTAACCCAAGACTCTTGTGGAACATACCACTGCTATACAGTGCCCATCTATGGAAGTTCTCTCCAGAGGAGACAGCTTTCTCCTTTCTTGATAATCATACTGAGTTTTCTCTATTCCAAGCACACCTGTAAACCCCTATATTAGTTTCTATTTAAGAAAAATTAATTCAGCACCTACTATGTGTCAGGTAATGTCCTAGGCATTGAGGGCACCATTAGTGGCACTTCCTCTATGCACCCCAGGAGGGCTACTCAGTATCCAAGGAGCCTGCCTAAGGTACCAGCCCCTCTCACCACCTAGGCAGATCATAATGTACATGTCCTCCATGCTAGCCCAGTTCACAGTTTCAACACTGCCCATCTCTGTCCCTTCAGAGCCTCAGCTAGTCTTAAACAAGTCCCATATCCACAGATGCCCCCCAATGTAACCTCTCTCACATCTGAGAGATGAATAAGCTGACTCTTATCTGCCTTTGTCTCCCAGGATGTCAGGTTTGAAATAGAAGAAGAGCCAGACAGTGCCTTCAGTACAAATTCTGACAACTCCAAGCAGGTGTCTCATCCTCAAAGCATTAATTTATCTCCTATGAAACAAAATCAACACTCACCTTACAGGGACACAGTAGAAATAAAATGAGATGTTATAGGCTTAATGCCAGGCACAATGTCTATTATGGTCCAAGGGGCACAATCAATCATTTGCTTCATAAAATTATTAAATATTTAGCATGACCCACAGGAACAGTTTGCATACTTCCCAGCAGTTTTTAGCTTGCATGCAAAGCAGGTTCCAAGAAGCCCATAGTAAACCACTTCTCCATGTTTGGTTCAACCCACATTTAACAGAGAAAAGACTGGAAGGTTGTGAAATTAACTCAGACTCCTTGTGCCTTAAAGGTGGATACCTGCAAACAGGAAATCTGGGATATTTCTAAATGGAATACCCTAGGAAGTCCATGGTGGGCATTGATGTAGTCAGTTCAAGGGAGAAGTATATATACATGTAGATCCATATGCATATATACATATATATGGTACTGTCCGAAATACGTGTGCCTTCTGCCAGAGAAATGGCATGAACTAAAGAGACTGACATGGGCACAAATTGAGGAGAGCACCAGAGTAGTAACCAGGATACAGGAAGTGGAGTGGACATGCTTAGCATTGCTGCCAAATCCTTCCTGCAGCGCACACTTCTACCCACTGAATGGCCTGATCCAGCCAGTGGCAGTGAGAACCAGACTGAGAGAGGTGAGAGAAAAGCAAGTTGTGGCAAGTTGTGTACTTGGTGTCAGTTTTATGATTGGGAGTGTAGGGTGGAGTCTAGCCTGTCAATCTGGAGACAGCCAATGAGTGCTCTGTGTGGGCATGACTTTATCTGAGAACTCTGGAAACATATCGTGGTCTTTTCCCTGTGGAGGGGAGAGACTTGACTCAGTCTCTTGGAGATGGTCTACCAACAAGACAGCACAGCCACATGCTATGGACCTTGAGTCCTGGCGACTGGAGGAGCTGGCAGAGAAGTCCCATGGGCTTACTCTGATGGAACCAGACCTCTGGGGCCAGAGAAGCCATGTGGAACTCTTGCTAGAGCTGAGATGCTTGAGAAGTCACAGAGAGAACCCTGCCAGTGCTGAGATGTTTATACCACTGATGGATACTGCTAATGGACCCCGGGCCATGAAAATGAGGAGCCATGGGGAGACTAGTGCCAGCACTGGGATACTTCTACTGCTGCTGGATACACAAGACTCTGCACTCACTGACCTGTGTTTGTCCTGGTGTCATTGCACATGCTTTGTGAGTCAGAAGGAGACTTTATAAACTGGTATCAGACATATTAGCTATTATTGACTTATGACCTTGGACTGGATTGGGTTGGGATGCCTTCTCAATGTCCCATTCCATGTATATAAACCTTTCCCTTATATACATATGCATGTTTATGAATTTGTTTCTCCAGTCTACCCAGACTAACACACAAGTCAAGCAAGTTTCTAAACCAGCCCAAACTGTGCCTGTATCAGAATCTGAAATATATGCATTATTCATTCATGCAATAAATACTTGTTATTGTGTCAGCCCATGGCTCAAAGCTACCCCATGCACAATAGAAAGAAGCACTGCTCAGTCTTGCACGAGCCTCATAATCAATTGTAGATGAGATCTTCAAGGTATATAGCATTTTCATAAGGTAATTTGGGAACTAGATCATTGATTTTTCTTCCTAGTTCACCTCAGTCTGGAAGCTCATTAATAAAATGCTATTCATCCTCATAGCAGCACAAAAACAACAAGCAACAACTGTTAGGAAAATAGTGATGCACTGGCTGGGAAGCTAACACAGTCATTACCCAGTAAGACTAGAGTTTAGCCAAGGAATCAACATTGCCCACACAACAAATATTCACTAAGTATTATTAGGCACAGATAGTTGCTCTAGGTATTGAAGAAACTTCATACAATAATGCCTCACAGGTTTCCATACCCCATGGGAAATCATTGTCTCTACTCCATTCATGCAGCAGAGTCAGAATTCGGTCCATGGCTCTTGTTCGATTATCTCAATGCAGCATCCTCAGCCTAGCCATGGTTGCACCTAGTCATGGGGCTGATTCTTAGGGATGGGTTTCCAGATGTATGCTGAAGAATAAGTTGGAGGTACCTGAGTCAGTCCGGGTAGACTGGAGGAACGATTTCAGAGACACGCATCTAGGTTTAAAGAAAAGGTTTATATACGAAAGAAATGGGACCCTAAGAAGGCGTCCCAATCCAGTCCAGTGCAAAGTCACAAGTCCAATAATAACCCACATGCCCGAAATCAGTCTATAAAGTCTGCTTCCGACTCAGGAAGTCACAGGTCAGTGGGTGCAGAATTCTGGCACTGGCAGGGGTCTCCCTGTGGCTCCTCGCTTCCAGGGCTCAGGGTCCATCAACAGCATGCCACTCCAGCTTCAGAGGTCTGTCTTCATCAGGGCTAAGCCGTGGGGTCTCTCCACCAGCTACTCCAGCCTCCCAGCCACCGCCATTCTGTGTTGCCTGTGGTCAATCATCTCTGAAACTAACTCCCAACAACTGGGGAAGATAGCTTCTCATCTTCACGAGGGAAATATCACGAGATTTCCCAGGAGTCTCAGGTGAAAACCATGCCTACATAGAGACCTCATTGGCTGATCAATGGCTATCTCCAGATTAACAGGCCAGACTCCACCCCTATATTTCAATCATAAAATTAACATAAGTACATGACTGCCACAGTACCCTTGCTTGGAATCCACCCTAATCAATTCCCTGCACCCTATTTAGAGCCAGTCACTGGGGTGATACCTCAGACAATCAAAGATACTAGGACATCTACTCCATGTTGAAGCCTCAGAATTGCTCCCTAGCTTTTCCCCTACGAGCCCGAGTATTCTTTCTGACTTTGGGCAGGGTTTTTGCTTCTACCTTTTGGGGCCACATTTGAAAAGAATCAATGGTGCATTTCCCCCTCTCAGTCTTCTCTCCATCAATACTCCCCACGCACTTCCCATATCAGGGCCTCTATATGTGCTGTTTCTCTTTACTTGAAATCCTAGGATGCTCTTTCTACACTGCCATTTTTCTATTATCTTCATTTTGCTTTCTTTGTCTTCCTCACCCAGTTGAACCTATATGAAGGCCTTCCCAGATCCACATCAGAATAATGTATCCTTGTAACACTGACTCTCACCTGAGCATTATCTTCATTCATGAACACTGTACTGTGATTATTTTGCATTTACTCACAAATATCTATTTCCACTACTTATTCAGAAGAAAACATTGAACAAGGGTTATCACTGTTGGTATCAAATGGGTTTTGGCTCACAGCAGAGAATGCCAAGAAGATGCTTACTTAAAATTCATTGACTATATGTAGATCATAAGAAACTACGGCTAATTTTGCAAAGGATGAGAATTCTAGACTACCTCATTGTACTAATGCTGAACCTGAACATAGACCAAGAGGCAGTAGTTCAATCAGGATAAGGAGCTACTGCATGGATTAAAATCAGGGGAGGTGTACTTCAGGGCTGTATCCTTCCACCATATTTATTGAATTGTATGCTGAGTAAATCATCTGAGGAGCTCGCCTGTATGAAGAACACAGCATCAGGATTGGAGAGAGGTTTATTAATAACCTGTGATGTGAAGGGGTCACAACCATGCTTGCTGAAAATGAAGAGGATATTACATTGAGGACTAAGGTACTTTACTCAAACCATGGGATTTTCAATCACCTCAGATGAATGTGAAAGTTGGACACTGAGTAAGGAGGAAAACTGAAGAATCAATGTGTTTGAATTTTAGTGCTGGCAAAGAATACTGGGAATACCATGGATTGCCAAAAAGCAAACAAATCTATCTGGGAAGGAATACGGCCAGAATGCTCCTTAGAGGTCAGAATGGCAAGACTTCCTCTCATATATTTTAGACAGATTTTATTAAGAGAGAGCAATCCCTGATAAAGAATATAATGATCAGTAAAGTGGAGGGGCAGCAAAAAAGGAAAAGGCCCTCAAGGAGATGGATTTGACACAGTGACTGTAACAATAAAGTCAAATATAAGAACCATCGGGAGGGTGGGCAGGACCAGGTCTTGTTTCACTCTGTTGTACAGAGGGTGACAATGAGTGAGAACCATCTTGGCAGTCCCTAAGCAAAACAACACAGCCTCCAGTATTGATTGCAAGTCATATGAAGAAAACCAAAATCTTTATAACTAGGCCAACAGACAACATAAGATGAATGGAGAAAAGATAGAAGTTTTCAAGAATTTCATATTATTTGGATCTAAAAACCAACACTCATGAAAGTAGCAGTCAAGAAATCAAGCAATGTATATTGCACTGGGAAAATCTGCTGTCCACGCCCTCTTTAAACTGTTGGAGAAAAAACAGGTCATTTTGAGGACTAAGGTGTGCCTGACTCAAGCCATGCCATTTTAAATCACCTGATGTGTATATGAAATTTGGACAATGAATTAGGGAAATGGTGAAATAATTGATGCATTTGAACTGTAATGTGGACAAGGAATAATAAAAGTGCTGTAAATGTAAGAAGGGCATCAAATCTATAATGAAAAAAAAAGTACATCCAGAATGTCCCTTAGAAGTGAGAATGGTGAGGCTTTGCCTTGCTTATTTGGGGCATGTTATCCATAGCCATAGTTTGCTACAATCACAGAGGATGCCAAGACTTCATCACTTTGGGATATGTTAAGATAGAATGTTGGCAAAAAATGGAAAACTATTGATAAGATGGATTGAAACTGGATGCAACAATCAATTCACAGAGCAAATAATTGTGAGCATGGTGCGGGACTAGGCAGTGTTTCATTTTCTTGTACATAGAGTCGCTCTGAGTTAGAACCCACATGAATACACATGAAAACAATCACTGCTAACTGAATCCTCCACTCATTGATGCTGATTCACAGTAACCCTACAGGACAGGGTAAAACTTGTCCCCAGTGAGTTTCTGGGATCGTAACTCTGCAAATGAGTGGAAAACCCCATCTTTCTCCCCCAGAGAAGCTGGTAGTTTCAAACTATGATTTTTCAGATCATAGCCTAAAACGTAAGCATTACTCCACCATGGTTCCTTACAACTGTCCACAGAGGAAAGTCAAAGTTTAGGTGTGTTCAGCACCAAACCTTCTGCATACAATGCAAAACAGAGCTCAAAAACGGTTGTGAAATGCAAAGAAAGAATTGAGGAAATGTTTGACTGTTTCTTCTACCTGCACCTTCAAGTTATTCATCTAATTCCTACTCAGTTTTCAAAACTCAGTTCAAGTATCTCTTCTCTTCTGACCTGCTTGCACAGCCTCCTAGATTTGGGTGAAACTCGCCTCCTCAGCCAAGTGCGCTCACAGTTACCTGCACTTTCCACCATTGTAGCATGTGTCCTGTGGAGGTGCAGACGTGGATTCATCTACCTGATGTTGGAGGGTTGAGTGCCTTCGTTTAACCTTGTGTTCCTATGACAGAGCTAAAAGAAAAAATGTTGCATGGTAGAATGTATGAATTGATTAAGTAAATATGCAAAGAGGCTGTTTTAAGTCTCTTCAGGAAGTACTGTAACCATGGACAGAGACTTCATTATCAAATGAATCCTTTACAAGAAGAGGAAGAGAAATGGTGACAGTTTCTGGAAGTCTCCTCACCAGTTGGGCCCTCCTGGGCCCCTGGGTTTGGGTGGTGAAGAAAGACACTTAGTAGAGGAAATGTAGTATGTTAAGGGACATTTCCACACAGTAGGCTCAAATGTTGACAAGACTCTGTGTCTGGGCTGTGAGTTCCAGTCCCCAGAGGTGACTGAACTATGGCCTGGGTAGTGTTACCTTTAGCTCTTAGTATATGTGTTGGCAGGTGAACAGGACAATAGATACTGATGGCTTCCTAACTAAGTCAATGATGAACAAGCACCAATTTCTGCCCAACACTAAGTGGGAGTTTTGGATCCAAATTTTGAGAAGCTCAAAGAGATTATATGAGTATAAGTTTGGAGTTCCTCAATAGCAGAGGGGAGGAACATCTGCTGCTCGGGGTGCATAAGGTCTAGAAATCACTAATACCTCACCAAAGAGAAGTAGTTCCAGCAATCACAATAAATGTAAGTTGATTAAATATTTGCCCAATAGAGCCCATGAATGATGTTGTGAATATACAAATGACCCTTGACAGAAAAACAATTTTGAAAATCTCATTTTGGCAAGTGCTACAAAAGTGTATGCTCTTGTGATCATATTGTTCATAAAATGACCTTGCAGGGGCAGCGAATTATTTAATGTGATTCTTCTAGCCAATGTCTCTTTTTGACATGGCCTGCTAAACAACTCTACCATGATCATTTTTCACTGGCATTACAACTTGACAACTTGCTTAAAACTAACTTTATCTGTGAGTTTTCCATAGTCATTGCATTGGATATTAGAACCCAGAGAAGTAAAATAGAAAACACTAATGATGACAATCTAGATCTGTGCAGGATAGAACCCTAAAGCATCAACTTCTCTAGGCTCAGAGCACACTCACCTCCGCTCAGCAGAGAAATCAAAATACCTTGTCACCTGGTGCCTAACCCCAAGAAGAACTAACCTTTCAAAGGGGCATCAGTAGATTAATCAGTAAAATGAATTCCATTTATTTACCCAATATATATTTATTGGAGACAGGGCTGTCTCCATACTCCCATAAAGAGTTATAGTCTCAAGGTGGATGAGAGAAGTCCAGTAGGGATAGACTGAAACTCAATGGAGGCTGAGTATGATAGTGGGACAAGAGGGAAGTAAAAGGATATAGAGGAAAGAACTGGGGGTAAAGAGCATTTATGGAGGTTTAAATACAGGCATGTACATAGGTGCATATATTTATATGTGACAATGGGGGAAATGCATCAACAAACTCATACATATAGGCTTAGTAGTGGAACAACAGATGGGTATTGGGCCTCCACTCAAGTACTTCCTCAATGCAAGAACACTTTGTTCTATTAAATTGGCATTCCATGATGCTCACCTTCCCTACCCGATCATTGAAGACAAAACTGTGCAAAAGCAATGGTGGTGAAGAAAGCTGATGGTGCCCGGCTATCAAAAGATGTAGCATCTGGGGTCTTAAAGGCTTGAGTAAACAAGCGGCCATCCAGCTCAGAAGCAACAAAGTCCACATGGATGAAGCACACCAGTGTGTGGGACCATGAGTTGTCAAAGCGATCAGTTATCAAGGTTTAAGAGCTAAAAATCACAACATTGCATGCACGCTTTCCTGATATGATCACTGACAACAAATGTGTGCATAAGCGAATGTGATGAAAAAAGTGATGGTGCCCAGCTATGAAAAGATATAGTGTCTGGGGTCTTAAAGGCTTGAGTAAACAAGTGGCCATCCAGATCAGAAGCAACAAAGCCCACATGGAAGAAGCACACCAGCCTGCGTGACCACGGGGTGTTGAAGGAATCCAGTGTGAGGCATCAAAGAACTAAAATTATATCATTATAAATAGGAGGGAGTACAGATTGGTGACCCAAAACCCATCAATAGGTGAAGCTACATCCACTTATAGAGGACTTGCAGGGAGGAGATGAGCCAGTTAAAGTACAGTGTGATAACAATGAAATATGCATCTTTCCTCTAGTTCTCAAATGCTTCCTCACATCCACTATCATGCTCCCGGTTCTACCAGACAAGTCCAACTAGAATAGGGGATGTACACTTAAGTTGGAAACATGGGGAATTTAGGATAGAAATTCCCACAGGATGAGTGATGAGGGTGGTGATACTGGGAGGGTGGAGGGGTGGTGGAGTAGAAAGGGGGAACTAATTTCAGGGATCTACATATAACCTCCTCTCTGGGGCACAGCTAACAGGGAAGTGAGTGAAGGGACACATTGGACAGTGTATAATATGAAATAGCAATTTGTAAATTATTAAAAGTTCATGGGGGGCAGGGAGAAAGGGAAATATGGGGAGGTGGAACTGGGGGTCTAAGTGGAGGGAGAATGTCTTGAGAGTGATGATGGAAAAAAGTGTGCAAATGAGATCTGCATACAATTCATGTATGTATGGATTGTGAGGGGAGGTGTATGAGTACCCAATAAAATGATTCATTTTTTTTAAAAGGTGGGGAGGGGAAAGGGGAGCTTTTTTTTTTTTAAGAAGAGCTTATACCAAGGGCTCAAGTGAAAAAAAGTTTGGAAATGAATGTGGCAACACGTGTGCAAATATGCTTGATGTACTAAATGTTATAATAGCTGCAAGAGCCCCCAATAAAATTATTTTTTTAAAAGAGTTAAAGTCTCCAAAATCCACAAGGGCTGTTCTACCCTATCCTGTAGATTCTCCATGAGTCAGCATCAATTCAATAGCTGTAATTTTGATCTCTGAGTTTTAACACAAGTGAAAGGAATTCTGGTGGCACTGAGAGTTAGGCAGTGGACTGATAACTGCAAAATCAGCAGCCCAAATCCACAAACTGATCCTAAGAATAAAAATGAGGTTTCTTGCTCCAGTAAAGATTTCAGTTTAGATGAAGAAGAAGCATTCAAAAACATCCAATACCAGTTCCTGGGTAAGACACTCAAGAAGATAGAAATGAAAGGAAAATTCCTCAATATAATATAGGCTATATATTAAAAATCAACAAACAATGTGGTGGCCAATGGAGAAAAGACAGAAATAATCCCACTAAAAAGGGGGACCAGAAAAGGATGCCCTTGTTCCAACACTTATTTAGCTTCATACTGGAAGTTTTAGCTAACAGCATATGACAAAGAAAAGATATTAAGTATATTTGCCTGGAAAAGGAAGAGGTGAAACTATCATTATTTGCAAATGATATAATTTTGTATGTGGAAAATCCCAAAAACTCCACAAGGGGAATACTGTACGCAATAGAGGAACATGGCAAAGCAGTAGGATATAAGCTCAACAAATAGATATCTATCAGAGTGCTATTCACATGAGACAAGATGTGTCTGTGTATCACAGAACAGGGGATCAAAAAGGTAATACAATAGACAAGCACAAATTGAAATATCTAGGGATATACCTGACTCAAAGAACAAGGATTTCTATGAGGAAAACTGTAGAACATTATTACAGGAAAACAAAAGTGACCTCGACAAATGAAAAAATATTTCATGCTCCTGACTTAGAAGACTCAATATACTAAAAAGGTCAGTTCTTCCCAAAGCACCATAAAAGTTTAATGCTATCCAATACAAATACCATCATCTTTCTTTAAAAAATTGGAAAAAACTGATTACCAACTTCATATGGAGAGGGATGAAGCCTAGAATTAGCAGAGAACTCCTCAAGAAGAAGAACAGAGTGGGAGGGTTTTACTTTAGCACCTATTATACACAGTGGTCAAAACAGTTTGGTTGGTATAATGACCAAAACTCAGACCAATGGAAAATAACTGAAACCCCAGAAATAAAACCATCAGCACACAGACAACAGATCTTTGATAAGGATCCAAAAAATAAAATGGGAAGCAGATACCCTCTTCCACAAGTGGTACTGGAAAGATGGATATTCACCTACAGAACAATGGAGCAAGACTCTTACCTCAATTCAGGCACAAGAATAAGCTCAAGGTGAATTACAGACCTTCAGGTAAAATCCCAAACTATTAGGGCCATCAATGAGGGAATTGAACAAACATGATAACTTTGGCTTAGGTTGTTTGAAATGGGGAA
>PVJH01022478.1:0-36629 GCA_004026705.1 Nesogale talazaci
AAGATGGATGAGCCTCTTCAGGCCAATGGTTAGATTGGAGATGCTGGAAGGGTAGAGAGAAGGTGGGGTAGAGAGGCGGAACCAACTGCAAAGATATACACATAAGTTCCTATTTGAAGGATGGGCATCAAAGGAGTGGGTTGGGGGAGAGGTCGGGCAGTGTAAGATATGACAGAACAATAATAATGTATAAAGTATTGAGGATTGTTGGGGAGGAGAGAGCAGGGGAAGAGGGGAAGGGATGGAAAAGCCGATATTAGGGGCTCAAGGGAAAAGGCGGACGATTGGAGAACGATAATAGAAGTGGACATGTGAGGGTGCTTGACACAGTATGTTTATTTATGTATTGTGGAAAACGATGTATGAGCCCCCAATAAAATGATTTAAAAAAAGACAAAAAGAAGGGCTGAGCCCCGGTGGTGTAGTGGTCGTGCGCGGGACTGCGGCCCACTGGGATGGAGGTTCGATTCCGGCTCCCAGGAGCAAAGGCTGGGCCTCCTATTCCCACCACCAGGGAAGTGATGTCTAAAAATAAATAAATAAATAAGAAATTAGTCGAATAGCAATTGCAAATGATTTAAAAGGACTCAGCACCACAGTGACAAGGCAGGGATTCTTATATTGGGTAAGAAAATAAAACCTCATAGTATACGCCCTAAGGAAGGAGACACGCTTAAAGTAAACGAACAAGCAAAATAGAAACATTGAGGTGAGAAAAATAAGTACCAGGGAGAGAGAGAGAGAGAGAGAGACAGAGAGAGAGAGAGAGACAGAGAGAGAGAGAGAGAATGAAAAAAGACAGACCAAGCAAATAGATGCAAATAAAGCTAAGACGGCAGTACTAGTACCTGGAAATATAAAAATTAAGGGCAAAAAATATCATAAGGGCCATTTTAAGGATCTTATATACTGAGAATAAAAAAAAAAAAAACGAGAAGCTATCGCCACTACCGAGCTGTGTGGCTGGTTTGGGAGCGATCAAGCTGATTCTGCCTCGCAGCAGCCGTGTGTGACAGAGGATGCTGTCATGCAGGGATTCCTCAGCGGCCAACCGCGCTCGGTGCTTCTCCCAGAGAGTGTCCAGGTGAGCTCAATTTATCAGCCTTTGGGTTCGTAGCCAAGTGCTTCCCGACTGTGTCACTAGGGCTCCTCTGTAAACATACGGACATCTCACAATTGCTTCAATGGACCGCAAGAAACAGATCCAGCGATAAATATACCCACTGACAGTCATTGTTAGAGATTTCATGACACCACATCTAAGACTGACAGACGATGCCCCCAGAAAGGAAAGAAAAACTGAAAAACTGTATAATACAGTTAGTAAGCTTGGGCAATTATGCATCTATATGAAGAGTTCTGCATGGACCACATTCCTCGTAAGCACAGAGAGAGAATTATGGCCGCTACTCTGGACACAATAAATGACTCAGCCTCTGCCACACATTTCTGATGAAAAGCCAGATGGAGCTTGCCAATGGAGCCAGAGCTCTGAAACTGGAGGAGCTGCATGGAGACCCACACCAGCGCTGAGATGCTTCCACCACCACTGGGTCCACAAGACTATCTACCCACTGGCCTGTGATCTTCCTATATTTGGTGTCATTACATGTGTTGCACGTATCTGAAGAGAAATTCATAGACTGATATAGGCTAGTATTGGACTTATGAACTTGATCTGGACTTGGCTGGGATGTTTTCTCAATATACAACTGCTCATGTATATAAAACTCTTTCTGGGCTGAGCCCCGGTGGCATAATGGTTGCGCGCTGGACTGCGGCCCACTGGGATGGAGGTTCAATTCCAGCTCCACGGAGCAAAGGCTGGGCCTCCTACTTCCACCACCTGAGGGCAGTGATGACCCCCCAAAAAACAAAACAAAAAAAACCTCTTTCTGATACAAAAAAGAGAGAAGTGACTCATGAACATTCCAAAGGATCAACATCATAGAGATATAATGCATGTTCATAAAACAAGAGAGAACAAAAAACATGAGAGAAATAAAATAATGAGAGCTAAAATCATCATATGGGTTTGGAAACTAAATAGTATATTGATTTATAGCTTTGGAGTATAAAACAGAATCATAAAAGAATTTAAGAAAAATGAGGAGCTACTACCAAGGGCTTATATAGAATGCACATGTTTTGAGAATGATGAGGGCAACAAATGTACAAATGTGCTTGACATACAATGGATGGATGGATGGCTTGTGATAAGAATTGTATAAGCCCCCAATAAAATGATTTAAAAGAAAGTATTTAAGACATGACCCAACTAAATAATAAGAAAACATTATGTGAGGCTGAGCCCCGTTGGCCTACAAGTTGTGCACGGGACTGCAGCCCATAGGGTTGACAGTTCAAATCCAGCAGCAGCTCTCCAGGAGCAAGGCTGGGCTTCCTACTCCCACCAGGGCAGTGATGCCACCAAAATAAAAAAAGAAAAAAAGAAAACCTTATGTGTAAAATTTTGTAGACCACAGTTAATAGTATACGTGGAACAAATTTTATAGCTTTGTATAGATTTTATAAGAATCCACAAAGGTGAAAATGCAGGAAAATAAAAAGGCACTCAAGTGAAAAAGTTGGGAAAATGAAATGACTTCCTAGATGAAGAAAAACAAAATGAGATCCCTGATGCAAATCATATGCATTGCACCAGGCAAACAATAAAGATACAAAAACGTAGGAGAAGATGTGTGTCCAAGGAGAGAGGTGGAGCTTCTTAATGAAGCCACATGGCAAAAGTTCGATAACTAATAACACTGGAATGAACAGTCATTAGCCAACGAAGGGTACTTTGAGCAAAGTTTGTAGATGACAGACTGGAAGAAACTGTTCTCAATGTCTACACCAACGAAGGGTTTTATGTGGAATGTGTGAAGGACTCCTGAAAGTCAACAAGCAAAGGACAGCCCTCCCCAGGGGGAAAGAGCAGAGGATTGAAACAGGCAAGCGACAACTTGGAAACACTGCAGGCCAAGCAGGAGCAGCTCAAACTCCCCAGCCGTCAGAGCGATGCTCGGGTATCATCGTGGCTGTGCGTCACGGGCTGATGATGCCAGCTCTCTCCTGCCCCTGGGAAACAGTCCCCTGGGGTGACTTCGGCTGAAGCGCTTTGCTTGAAGTCGGCCCTGTCGGGGCTCTATGGCTCAGCAGGGACTTGAGGGCACACAATAACTACCGCCGCCCCGACGGGAACGAACGCGTGACCGAGGTTTGTGCTCTGAGCCACAGCAGCCTGGGATGTAATCCCTGCACCACCCAACCCCTGCCATCTAATCACCTCTGACTCACAAGCCCAGGCGAGTCTGGCCCGGAGCAACCCTCTCTAGAGTTTCCGAGACTCTCAATGTTTAGAGGAACAGACAGTCTCGTCTTTCGTCTGTGGCGCGGCTGGTAGGTTTGAACTGCAGACCTTAGAGTTCGCAGCCCCACAGTTAATCCACAGTACGAACGCAAACCCAACCAAACTCACTGCCATGGGGTCGACGCTGGTGCCTGGGGACCCTATAGGGCAGGGTAGAACGGGCCCCGTGAGTCCCCTACACTGTGCGGCTTCACGGGAGCAGAAAGCCCTGTCTTTCTCCCATGGAAGGGCTGGGGTTTGAGCAGCTGTCTTTGCAGTGTGTAACCCAACATGTGATGGCTACAAAGATGGGAGAGAGGAGTCCTCTTGAGGACTCTGGGGAGCCCTGGTGCTATAGTGGTGACACGCTGGGCTGCTAATGGCCTGTGACTCATAGAGATGCTATCCCACGTGCAAAGGAACAAGAGTCTGAGTAATCGTCTTCTGGTGGTGCGGAGTGGACCTCGTTGGGTGTCCTTCACTCGGGGAGGGGTAGATGGGATGTACGAGGTGATCAACTCATCAACTCCCTGTCTCCCTGGGACTTTCCTGGTTTTAGCATTGAACACTCCATCCCAGGAGCCCTCCGCCCCAGGCAAATCTGGAGGGGGGCGGCACTAACCCAGTGCTTTGCAGTGCACAGAAGAAGCAGATACCAGAGCCAAATGGATGGAAGCGAGAAAGCGCACCCAGTGGAAAGGGAGTCGGGAAGAAAGCGGAACAGACGCAGCATGATAAACATCAGCCAAAATGATATGGCCAGCAGAGGGGTATATAACATTTTCAGGAACGTAGAGGCAGGCTAAAGTTCTGCAGTGAGCATGTCGGACATGGAGGGAAAGAGTATGGTGGTAAATGTTAATACTAAGTATACACAAGTGAGGGCTTATAGGAAGGAATGAGTTAGACTGCTGTAGGCTAAGGTGTACTGTTTACTCCACCTTCTGCGCAAAAAGAAAAAAAAACTTTCTGGACAGGCATGCATGAGTGTGTGTGTGTGTGTGTGTCCCAAGATCTCCGTGTCAGGGCTTGGGAGGAGAAAGATACCCCATGGCCCTCAGAGCGAGGGGGTGAGGTGGGTGTGGATGGAGTCTTGTCTGAAGTCCAGAGGAGGGACCTAGAAGGGTGGGGGCCTCCTCCTGCAGCCTTGGTGGGCCTTCAGCTGCCAAAGCATGGTCAGACCAGCAGCCCATGGACTCTTTCTCGCCCAGAGGAACCTGAACCAGGTGGGGCAGCCGCATATTCAGTTGGGCCTGACCAGCCACGTTCCGGGTCATACGCTTTGGACTGGCTTCCTAACACCCTCCCACCACCAGCTGCTTCCAGCCAAGGCGAAGCAAGTAGTTCAGAAGGAGCAGGTCTTTCAGGGATTGGAGTCTGTGCATGCCTTCAGGGTCAAGAGGGGGTGCCAGTTCCCCTCTGGGGAGAAGAATCTCAGTGTTGCTCCCAAGAACGTCCTACCTCATCGAAGTCAGCCACCTCCTCACAGTTCTCCAAGACCCGGGAGTAGAAGGCTTGGCCTGTAGGGAGGCGGGGGAGAGAGGAAACATCAGTCAGTCCTCTGTTGATGACACCCCAGGTCTGCAGTTTAGCCACCACCAAAGCGTCGGGCATTTGCCAAGGATTTGCCAGCGAGCATGGAAACTCATCCTGGCAGCACTCTTCTGGCGGAGTCAAGTCCTTCCCAGGTTAAGTCTTATCCTCTCTGCAGTCCCATGAGGGAGGAGGTCAAGGCCATGAACTCCATGGTGCCGACAAGGGGTGCAAGATAGACGAGAGGCAGGCCTGGAGATAGACCAGGTCACTTTTTACCACGCTGCAACCCCAGTGATTATCTTGGCCTTCTCTTGCAGCCTCCTCGACTCTACCAGCGTGTCCTGCTTCTGCTGCCCTGCTTCAGCTACCCACCACAGAAACCTCAATGCCACCCCAATGCCAATCTCAAGGTCAAGGTCAACGTGACCCAGAGAAACTCTGTAGAAATGGAGTAGCTCTGCCCCTCTGTGAGTTGCCAAGACTGGAATTCTTTTTGTTTGTTTGTTTTTGTGCCCTGGTGGATGTAGGAAGCTCAGCCTTGCTCCTGGGAAGCCGCTGCTGGATTTGAACCATCAACCCTTTGGGCTGCAGTCCCACACACAACCAGGGCTCACCAGTTGGGCCTGACCAGCCACGTTCGGGGTCCAAAGCCAGTCCAAAGCCATCACCAGGGCTCAGCCGACTGGAAATCTTTATGGGAGTAGAAAGCGCCATCTTCCTCCCTTGGTGCAGGTGGTGGTTTCAAACTGCTGACCTTGCAGTAAAGAGTCCATCAGAGACCCAGCACTACTGCCACCAGAGCTACGCTTACCCTCAGCACAAGTCTGGGCCCAAAGCAGCCAAAAGCCTCAGCTCCGTCTGTGAACATGGCTGCAGCCTAGCCAAGGCTCTTGTCTGAATCAGGCCTGGTCAACCATTCAGATTTTAGCTCTTCTTCAAGGTGAAGGCCTGCACCTTCTCCCAGTCTCATATTTGATGGTTTGGGTCAGCCTTTCTGCTGTCCCGTGCTGCCAGGTAGATTTTAGCTCAGAGAAATCGCACATGAGAGACTCAAACTGCCCCCACTACATTTGGGGGGCTGTGCTCTTTGTGGGAGCAGATGCCCCATCTTTCATTCACAGAACCTCTGGGTGGGTTTGAGGGACAGCACTTAACTGTCGGTGCCCCCAGGACTCCCTAACAGGAAAACCTTAGATGTTCCCTCTCCTTTATTTTGTTAGCTGGTCCCTCTTCCCCCGTCACCCTAGACAAGAGAGAGTTTGTGGAATGGACAGAGACAAGGGTTCCCAAACTACCCCCACCCCACCTTCGCACACCCTTCCATTGTCCATGAGCACAAACGAAGGAGAGCGGAGGGAAAGCTGCTCTCTTCCCCAGGTCTGGTGGGCCAGCACTGACCAAGGAGGTGTACATCAAAAGCTCACCTGAAGAGAGGTGAGGACAGGTTGAGGCAGTGGGGGAGGCAGGGCATGGAGTGTCACTTTGAATGATACTCTTGGAGTGGATGCTGTCCCAGGCCTTGTGCTGGGGACTTGGGACACCAAGATGGATTGGACAAACAGGATTCTGGTTCTCAAGGAACATGACCCTCTAGTTGGGAAGGGCAGGGAGTTGGAAGAGGTTTCTAACACAGTACCGTGTGATACATACATCCTCTAAGCCACAATTTTGGACAAGGTACAGAACTGGCACAGAGAAGCTTGGGTAAAGGCGATCTTGGAGGTCTGGGGACATGTGGGAAAGGACATAGTTTCTTTGGGGAGGAGCTCCAGAGATGGGATCAATTTTTTTTCAATACCATTATTCTTTAGGATTAATTTCTTATCCGCTGTCAACTCTATACAACTCAAAAAAGGAAAGAAATATGAGACAACATCCTGTTTATAAAAATAAGGAAAGCCTTCGGGCTGAGCCCCAGTGGCGTAGTGGTTGAGTGCGGGACTGCGGCCCAATGGGTTGGCGGTTCAAATCCAGCAGCAGCTCTCTAGGAGCAAGGCTGGGCCTCCTACTCCCACCACCAGAGAGCAGTGATGCGCCCCCCCCCCCCAAATAAGGCAAGCTTTCAACAATCAGCTTATCGCTTGCATGTAAATGGGAATATCCCAAAAACACAGCACTCCCCAGTGGTCATTGCCCTAAACCAGTGATTCTCAACCTTCCCATGCCACCACCCTTACAGTTCCTCCTGTTGCAGTGACCCCCAACTATAAAAGTATTTTCCTCGCTACTTCATCACTGTCATTCTGCTACTGTCATGAATCGTCATGCAAACATCTGATAGGCAGGATGTATTTTCATGGTTACAAAGAGCATATGAAAGCACAGTGATTCGTCACAAAAGCAATATATAATTCGATATTGTGAAATATTGATTTCCAATGACAACGTCATGAAACGTTGTCTTGAAGCATGGTGCGGCATGGGTAACAGTAAGTGGGTGGGCACTCCTTTGTGGGTGTAACTGTATGTGGGTGGACCTGCCTGGAGACAGAGGAGCAGTGTCTTGGTTCCTAAGACCATCGGAAAGATAGGCGACCCCTGCCCTAAACATTTCAACGCACTGACCATTGTGCGGGAGAAAGATATGGCGCTTGGTTGGCGCTTGTCAAGAGTGCCGCACTGGAAACCCAGGGGCTTTGCAGGGCTGTTCTCAGGTGGACTAGACTCCATAATACGGAGTTTGGGGTCATCTCTGGGGAGTGAGAACGGATGAAGGCAGTATTTTTAATTTTTTTTTTAACTGTAGATTCTAGTCTGTGCTCCTCTTTCATCACTAGTGGGGTGGTGGTGGTGGGGATACTTTTAGATCTCCACCTTAAGTCCGTGGTCCATTTGAGGACTCTTTCAAGGTTGAACTCAGTCCCGCTCTGAGTTCGGGCTGTCCCTGAAAGTCCAGGCACACACAGGAGAGGACTAGGCACAGAAATCTCTGTAGTCCAGCAGTCCCGGCCAAGGGGGCTTATAGGTAAGCCGCTGTGGGCGATCCAGTGAGATCTGTGAGGGAAGACTTCGTCAAGCAGGCTGGGTCTCGCCCCCCCATGCCCGCTTGTATCCTAAGAGGGTTGCTTGGCACAGCCTCTCAGAGTCCCTGGGTGGCGCACATGGTTAACTCCCACTGAGTGAACAGAAAGGCTGCAGATTCAAGCCCACCCACCGCCCCAACCATCTGCTTCAGAAATCCAGCCCTGGGAAACCCCAGGGAGTGACTCTCCTCTGGTCACAGGGTCTCCGTGAGTCAGAGCTGCCTCAGGAGCTCTCAAAGCTTTGTGCTTCTCTTCTTCTCACTCCGGAGCTGGTCCCAGTTCAGTCCAGGGGCACCCTGACAGAAGGGCTGGGGAAGACGTGGGCGCGCTGACGGGTATTTTTCAGACCACAAGACGCACCCGACCATAAGACGCACCCAGTTTTAAGAGCAGGAAAACAAGAAAAAAAAAACATGGTGAACCAAATAGTCCCAGTGTATTAAAATGTTCTGGGAGAACTACACCTTCAGACCATAAGATGCACCCTCATTTCTCCCCCACTTTTGGTTGGGGGGGCGGGGGAAGAGTGCGTCTTATAGTCTGAAAAATATGGTAGGTGTGGAGCGGGAGCATGTGGGTAAGCGTGTGTCCAGGATCGCGAGAAAGAACAGCTCTGAGAGCCACGGTGACACCCCGGGATGGGGAAGGAAGAAACCGCAGAGGCACTGCACCACTGCTGGAGAACAAAAGGAATCCAAGAGAGAAATCTCAGCAACCCCAAGGCAGCCGGGGCGGGGAGAGGGAACCGGGAGCACAGCGCGTGAGCGATGGTGAACCTGTTTGTGCATTGACCCTTCCCGGAGACCCTGCAGCTCTGAGGAGTTCAAGGCGTCTTCATCCTCGGAGGTCTTAATCAGCCTAACTGTGCTCAAGCGTCTCTCTCGGAATGAAACGTGGAGCAGCCCAGGTGGGGATCAGGCCAGGGAGGGTTCTCCAAATGGTGTCAGGGTCGGAATCTGAGCACACAGGAAACTGCTGAGTCTCCCCCCACCTCCCCCCTCCCCCACTGGCCTGCATGGTCCCTGCAGCCTTGGTACTGAGGGCTTAAGACCCAGTGGACTAAGCCACTGCAGAATCCATTGATTAGGGCTCTGTTTTCCAAATGCAATGAAAGTGTATTGATTCGGAGCCTGGGGATTCGGGAAGTGATGGATAGTCTTAAGGTACTCAGATACTGAAAAATTAAAGGTGGGAACTTGGCTGAAACAATGCCATTGGACAGAAACTGGGCCAAGACCCATAAGGAGGCTTTCTGGGTTGGTCAAAGGCCTCTTTTCATGAAGGTTCTACACAAGGCATCAGACACGCAGGCCATTGCTGTTCGTTAGAGCAGGGTCAGGGCCCGCCTTCACCCTTTCCCTGATCTCGGTGGGAATGATCACCCGAGCCCATCTCTAGTTAACTTCTCCTGCACACAGCACCAGTGGTATTGACTTCTCGGCTTCGTTTTAAATGGCTTTCAGACAAAGGCATTTAAAAATCCCAATATCACATCACCTTTCTTGCCACGGAGAAGATTGGGAATAAAGCATAAGAGCAAGAAAACAGCCTCTTCCCCGCAGAGGAGAGGCTTCTGTGGACAGAGGGAAAGGAGGTGAGGCAGGGAAATTGGTTATCATTTTCCTTCTCTAGGAGTCAGGGGCTCATGGGAGAGTTGAGCTGTTTGACTTGAAATAAACACCTCGCTTGAGTCAATAAATGGAGTTTGAATAGCAGCATCTGTGTTCCCTGTGGTCATAAGGATCATATCGGATATACCAAAGCCAATTTGAGGAACTCTAGAGTCCAAAGTTTAATATCACTAACTCATAATGTCATTCCTGTTTTAAAATACGGACACTGGCGCTCGCCTCCTTCATGAAGCAGAAGCACCACTGCCAATGGACTTGACTGTGAACCCCTGGACTTCGTTAGGGATGAGGTGAATTGCTCCATGGGATCTCTGAGACTGTAAACATTGGTGAAAGTAGACAGTCACATTTGTCTCAGCCGTTGGGGGGCTCAAACCATTGAACTTCCAGTTCACAGCCCACCACGTAGCCCACCATGCTCCTATGGTTCCTGGTTACAGGACAGCAGCGGTTCTTCACTTCCTCATGCCACCCCCCTTTCTTTCACACAGGTCCTCATGGCGTGGTGACCCCCCTCACCCTGAGATTATATTCGTTGCTCCTTCATCACTGTCATTTTGCTCCTGTGATGAATCAGGAGGCTCCTGTGAAAGGGTCGTTCAAGCCCCAGAGGGGTCGTGCCCCACCGGTTGAGAACTGCTGCAGTCGAGGGTCAGTGAAAAAGAAGGAGACCCTCAAGGAGCTGGCTGGACACTGTGGCTACCACAAGAAGTTCAAGCATGGGGAAGCAGGTGAGGACGGGACTGGACCAAGCAAAGCTTTGTTCTGCTGCACATGGGGTCCCTAGGAGCGGGGGTCCAGCATCTGACCACAACACTAGCTACCTTCTAATGACAGTCAGTTCCAGGGCTTATTGACTATGTAGTACAGAGTCCCGGAGTTTCATGGGACACAACTTAAGCACATACAATGTCTCGTGTGCACAAAATAATTGCCCCTATCAGATAGTTTCTCAGCGGAAAGAATGGGGGAGGCAGGAAGAATCAAGCCTCAAGTTGAAATATGGAAGGATTCTATGGGCAAGATACTGAATGACAGCAGGAAGCATTGAAAAGAGATGAAAGGAATACACAGAGCCCCTGTACCAAACAGGATTTGGTTACCACTCAAACCTTTTAAGAGCTAGCAGATGATCAAGCGTTCTGAAGGAAGGAGTCCAAGATGCATTGAAGGCATTAGCCCGAAACAAGGTTTCAGGAAATTGATGAAAACCAATCAAAATGTTTTAATATGCTAAAACAGCAATGGAAACCCTCATTAATCTACACCATGCCATTTGGAGCACACTGACCTGGCCAATGGATTGAATGAGCTCCACATCAGTGCCCGTTCTCAAGAAAGGTGACCCAGCAGCATGCTGGCGTCAGCTCACAGTGTCATGATCAATGTCAGGAAAAATCTGCTGAAGATTATTAACAAAACTGCTTCAGCGGGCTGAGCCCCGGTGGCGTCGTGGTTGTGAGCGGGACTGCGGCCCACTGGGACGGAGGTTCGATTCCAGCTCCACGGAGCAAAGGCTGGGCCTCCTCCTCCCACCGCCAGAGGGCAGTGATGCCAAAAAAAAAAACTGCTTCAGCAATCTCTCAGCAGGGAGCTCCCAGAAATTCATGCCAGATTCAGAAGACACGGGAAGAGAGATGTCACTGTGGACATCAGATGGGTTTTTGCCGAAAGCAAAGGACCTGAGAAAAATATCCAATGGTTTGAATCATAAAAAGTGACCAGTGATGTTCCAAAAACCAGAAACTTGAGAACACTTAAGGGTGTCCAAGGGAGCCTGTACAGAGACCAGAAGGCAGTCATCTGAATACTGCGTGTTTTAAAATCCGGAAAGGTGTGCACCTCAACGGTGTCCCTTCACGCGCTCTCTGCTGACCGATACTCTGGGCAGACGGATGATCATACAAAGAACAGTGCTCCTCAGGGAACAGCCGTCCAGAAACCAAACAGCACCCTGCATTGGACACATCTTCTGGACAAGATCTCCTGAAAGTGTTCAAGGAGCCAAGGCATCACGTTAAGGGGCTCCTGTCCTAAGCACGGCGCTTTCCATGGCCTCGTGTGTGTTGGCCGTCGGCAATGGATACAGAAGACTCGAGGAGAGTGGATGTTTTCGAATCCTGGTACTGGTACAGAATCCTGAAGGCACCATGGACTGCCAGAAGGACGAAGGAGTCTGCCTTGGAGGAAGTAGAGCGGGGATGCTCCTTAGAAGCCAGGATGAGACTCTGTCCTTGAAGACTGGTCCTTGGAGGAGGACATGCTAGGGAAAACAGAGCGTCATCCCCAAAGAGGAAGGCCAGAAAGCGACAGGCTTTCACAGTAATGCACCAAGGAGCTTAAACCGAACCGTGAAGGTAGAAGAGCACCAGGCAATGCTTCCTTCCCTTGTGCATGCGTCACTATGTACTGGACCCAACATGATGGGATCAAACAACAACAACAGCTACGACGACGACGACTACTGGACAGGTTATAGCTATCGCCAGACCTTTGGGGGGAAGCAGAAACGTAGGGAGCACGCCATTTGCCCTCGGGCAGTCATTCATTTCCACCTGCGTCAAGTCTTCTAAGGAGTGCTGGTGGTATCGTGGGTAATGAGTTTGTCTTTTAGCTGCCAGGGGAATCATTAGAACTCACCAGCCACTCTGCAAGGAAAAATGCGCTGTTCAGTAAAGATTCACAGTCCCAGAAACCCAAGGGAAAAGTTATCTATTCTGTCCTCTAGGGTGGCCATGAATCAGAATGGACTCGGTGGCAGGGGGTGGGTGAGTCCTCTCCCTCTTCCACCTACCACCTGATGCCCAGACTGCCATTAGGCCCTGGTGGCAGGTAGAAACAGGAGCAGCAGGCAAAGATAATTTGAATCTGGATGCTGCCCTGTAGAAGCGTATTGTTGCCTAGATAGGGAGTAGTCAGACAGAAAAGGCTGTTAAACCACACAGGGTTTGATCGTGGGCATGTGAAAAGTATCAATAAAATGACAGTATAAGAAGAGAAAAACTTATGAGGGCTCAACTGAATGGATCAAGGAAGGTTTTGTAGGGGCCTGGGCATTTAAACAGTTACACATGGGTATTACAAGAGCTGGGTTTGCCGATGTGTCATGAAGCCAAGTGGAACCGAATTGTTCAGAGAGGTTGGGGAGAAGAGAGAGTGAAGGGAAGTCAGGCAGAAAGGACCATGCGAGCAGATGTTTGAAAGTGCGGAGTGGAGAATGGAATTTGGAAGGAGCTGGATATGAGCAGTGGACTTTAAGGAGGAAAAAAGCAGGCTGGAGTGAAACATATGAGGTCCTTAGAGGCCTAGGGAGGGATACGGGTCTGAAGGAGAAAGATCTGAGGGCAAGATTCAGGGATATGGTGGTTTTGCCCAGAAAACAGCTCCTGGGACAGAATCCTGGTACAGACTGTCATGGTTGCTGCCCTGTGTTAACTGGAGACAGAGCCAAATACTTTGCTAATGGCCAAGACTCATCCCTGTATCTGACCCTGTCGTTGCCCTGTGATAACTTAAATCAGCAGAGCCTGGCTGTGTGCCTTGTCTGTGACGGACGGTATTGGAAGCATCTCAGCAAGCAGCAGATACCCACAGTTTCTCCACTCCTTCCCAGGTCTGTGAGGGGTAGCTCTGCTATGCTGTCATTCTCCCCAGTTCAGATCAGCCTTTTCTGAACCGAGCCCCCAGAAATACCTTCTGGCATCCTTGCATGCAGAAAAAGAATCAGGCCCCTTCAGGCTGGCGTCTGGTGCTGATGCTCATGTTCTGAAAACCTGGCGTGGATTATTCAACCCCTTAGGGACTTGGAATCATCCTCTAAATTAAAACCCATTGCTGTCCAGTCGAAGCACACTCATAATCATTCTATAGGACAAGCTAGAATGGCCTCATAGGGTTTTCAAGGCTATAATCATCTTGATGCACTGTAGCAACTTCTGTGTTGCTATGGCACATAAAAAGAAAGGTCACATATACAAAAGAAAGGTCAAAATCAGTTGTCAAAGGAACCGCTGAAACTTGCTGATATTTCAAATCTCATCAGAGTTGCCATGATAGATAGGTTTCCACGAAACTGCTAGACGAAGACAGACTAGGAAGAAAGACCTGGTTATCTACTTCTGAAAAAAATTGGCCTATGAATAGCAGCAGAACATTGACTGATACAGCGCCAGAAGATGTGTCCCTCATGCTGGAAGGCACTCAAAGTATGATGGAGGAAAAGCTACCTCCTTAGAATAGATTCAACCTGAAAAATGCTGATTAAGTAAAGCTTCCAGGACTTTAATTTGCTAATATCGCATGACTCAAAATCAGAGGACATGGTTGCAAACATCCGCTCATCACTGAAGCATGAATTGCTCAAAGTATCAATCTAGAAATATTTGAATTTGTCCAAAATGAAATGGAACACGATGATTATATACTAGGCATTTGTGAGCTGAAATGGACCAGCATTGGCCATTTCAAATTGGACAATCATATGGTCAACTATGCTAGCAATGACAGGTTGAAGAGCCGTAGTGTCACAGTCATTGTCAAACAGCACATTTCCAAAGAACTAAAAATTATATTATTATAAATGAGGAAGAGTACAGATTGCGGACCCAAAGCCCAGCAGTAGGTGAAGTCACATCCCCTTACAGAAGCTCACGGGGGCGGGGCAGGGGGAGAGATGAGCCAATCAAGGTACTGGGAAGCAACAATGAAATATGCAACCTTCCTCTAGTTCTTAAATGCTTCCTACCCCCCCCCCCCAACTATCATGATCCCAATTCTCCCTGACAATCCAGCTAGACCAGGGGATATACAATGAAGCTGGAAACATGGGGAATTCAGGATAGATGATCCCTTCGGGACCAGTGGTAAGAGTGGTGAGGGTGGAGGGCAGATGGAGTACAAAGGGGGAACCGATGACAAGGATCTATATATAACCTCCTCCCTGGGATACGGACAACAGGGAAGTGGGCAAAAGGACACATTGGGAAGTGTACAATATGACAAAATAATGATAATTTGTAAATCATCAAGGGTTCATGAGGGAGGGAAGAGGGAGGAAGGGGAAATATGAGGAGATGATAGCAAGGGCTTAAGTAGAAGGAGGATGTTTTGAGACTGATGATGGCAACAAAAGTACAAATGTGGTCCGCATACAATTGATGCATGTACTGCTTGTGATAAGAGTTGTATGAGCCCCCAATAAAATGATTTTTTAAAAAGCACATTTCAAGATCTGTCCTAAAGTACAATGCTGTTAGTGACAAGATCACTAGCAACTACAAAGAAAACCAGTCAAATTTATGCACCAACCACTCATGTCAAAGGTGAAGAAACTAAAGATTTTTACTCAATTCTACTATCTGAATTGGATCACACATGCAATCAAGATTCGCTGATCAGGAATGATGATTGGAATGTGACCACTGGAAACAGAAAAAGGATAGAAAATAAAACACTGGGAATGGAAACAAATCTGGAGGTCAGGCTGAGCCCCGGTGGCATAGTGGTTGTGTGCGGCACTGCAGCCCACAGGGTTGGTGGTTCAAATCCAGCAGCAGCTCTCCAGGAGCAAGGCTGGCTTCTTACTCCCACCAGGGCAGTGATGCCAAAAAAAAAAATCTGGAAATCACAGGATAGAATTCTGCAACATCAACCACTTATTCACATCAAATACCCTTTTTCAACAACATCGATGACAAGTTACACACATAGACCCCAGCAGATGGAGTGCGCAGGAATCACACAGACTCGATTCTGTTGAGAAGATGATGGAAAACTCCACATCATCAGTGGGAGCAAAGTCAGCGACTGACTGCAGAACAGATCATCCATTGCTCTTAAGCAAGTTCAAGTTGAAGCTGAAGAAAGTAAAACAAGTGCATGAGAATCAAAGTGAAGTCATGAATACATCTCACCTGAACTTAGACATCATGTCAAGAAAAGATTTGCCACATGCAACACGAAGGACCAAGACCAGACAAGCTGCCCGAAGACATTCAGGACAACATGCACAAAGAAAGCAAAAGGTCATTAAAAAGATGTGAAAGAAATGCCCAAGTAAATTATCAGAGGAGCCTCTGAGAACTGCTCCTGAACATGGAGTTACTAAAGTGAATGGAAGAAATGATGAACTAAATGATGAGCTAAAAAGATTTCAAAGGGTATCGAGAAGACAAAGCATGACAATGGAATGTGCAAAAAGCTGGGTCGAGAACATCAAAAGCAAAAATGACACTTAGCATTTCTCAAACACAAGGAAGAGAAGAGAAAGCGGGTGCGGAGTAGCAGTATTGAAGGATTCTTCAGACAAAATATTGGACAAGCCAGAACGCATGGCTATCAAAGTGATTTTGATGCCTTGTGCCCCTATACAGCAGTGGTTCTCAACCTGTGGGTTGCGACCCCTTTGGGGGTCGAATGGTCCTTTTACAAGGGTCGCCTGTACAGGAATAAAATTACAGTGATGAAGTAGCAACAAAAATATTGTTATGGCTGAGGTGAGGAGTTGTCACCAGAGCATGAGGAACATAAAGGGTCATGGCATTCAGAAGGTTGAGAACCACTGTTATGTAGGACTCCTAAGACTGAGCATCTTTATGGGAACAGACAGACTTTTGTCTCAGAGAGAAATGATGGGGGGAACACAGAGAAAAAAACAACAACAAACAATAACAACAACACCCAAAACCCAGCAGACCCTCAACTATTTCAATAGGAAGCATATGTCTAAGAACAGACAGTACTGAAGGAAGAAGTCCAAGCTTCACCGATAGCACTGGAGTAAAAATCGAGGCTCCAGAATTGACAGAGCCTGGATTGAGATGTTTTAACAAACGGAAGCACTCACACATCTATGCCAGGAAACTTAGAGATCAGCTTCCTGGTCAGCTAGCTGGACAAGACCTCTACAACCCATATATGTGTATATTCCAAAGAAAGGTGGCCCATTGGCATGCAAAATTTCTCTAACAATTATGTTAACACCACTTGTGAGTGAAATTATGCTGAGGGTAATTTTTTAAATAGTACATCCATGGGAAACTTCCAGAATTTCAAGCTAGATTCAGAAGAGTACGTGGAATGAGGGGTATCATGGCTGCTGTCAGATGGGTCTTAGCTGAAAGCAAAGACTCTCAGAAAATATATTTCTGTGTTTGGGACTATACAAAGGTATTTAGCTATATGGAAAATAATTAATGAAGTATAGCATTTGGGGAGAATGGGAATTCCAGGACACTGAGTAATGCTCATGTGAAACCTGTGCTGGAATCTGGGCGTAGGACAAGAGGCATACACCAAGAACAATACAAGGGAGAATTGATGTGGCTTAAAATCAAGAGAAGTGAGAGCGGCTGAGCCCCGGTGGCGTAGTGGCTGTGCGCGGGACTGCGGCCCACTGGGATGGAGGTTCAATTCTGGCTCCCAGGAGGAAAGGCTGGGCCTCCTACTCCCACCACCTGAGGGCAGTGATGCCTAAAAATAAAAAAATAAAATAAAATAAAAATTAAAAAAAAAAAAAAAGAGAGAAGTGAGGACCTAGATTTTAGCTTTTCATCACACTTTCTCCCTCTGTATTATGAGCAAATAATCTGAGCAGTCGGACTCTATGAAGAAGAATGTGACATTAGGATTGGTGGAGAGCTTATTCGCAACATGCCGTACGCCGATGACACAACCTTGCTCACTGAAAGTGAAGAGGACTCGAAGCACTTGCTGATGAAAAACAAAAACCACAGCCTTCAGTATGAATTGCATCTTCACATAGAAACAGAGACACACAGACGTTCAAGGACTCTTGACACTGGACCAGTAACAGCAATGAAAAGATGAAACTTGTCAAGGATTTTCTTTTACTTGAATCCTCAATCAACACCAAAATCGAACACACTGTCACTGAGTTAATTCTGACGAACAGCAACATGAGAGCAACATGAAACAGACAGCTTGATTTCATCTCATGGAGTGACTAGTGGTCTTGAACTACCCACCTCGCCACTAGCAATCCGATGCTTACCTGACAGCACCACCAGTACTCTTCAATCAACACCGGCTGGGAGGAACTCAAAGAACAGATTGTTTTCACTTGCAGGCAGAGCCTTCTGTATTTTGCTGAAGTGGTGGGGGTGAAGGTGGGAATTGTGATTCTAAAGGTCCGCAGACCCATCTCAAGTCTGGAACCAGTAGCTGTTTCCTCTTTCTCAATCCCCACTGTTCTTATCAAAGTCTCTCTCAGGATGCACACAGTAGGAATGTAGCCGTGGGTGTGTGAGGTGTGGAGAGTGACTTATCTGGTCAATGGTGGATGGTAAGAAGTGAGGGATTATTCTCCTCTCTTGTGTCCTGCATCTTTCTGTGGTTGGTTTACCAAAATATCAAGTGAAGGGGTCAGCATTAACCAAAAAGCCCAAAGCCTAAACTGACCACTGCTTTTTCTCAAGACTCCCATCCTGAGGCAAACTTTTGTGGATATCAGGGCATAGAGGCATTAAGGTGGGTGCACTCCTATTGCTGCTATGCAGATCGTTTATGAAAACAAATGAAAAAAGAAAGGGGAAAGAAAAGCAAAAAGTCCCAGTGAGTCCTGGAAGCTGCTTTCGCCTAAGGCACTCCAAGAGATTGGAGTCTCCGTTGGAGCGGATGACCAGGAATGGGTGGGTGATCCCAGCCTCCGTCACCTCCAAGCTGTGAGTATACACCTGTGGGCATCAAGGAGTCATGGAAAACCTGGGATAGCTCCCTTCACTGGCCTTCTCTGCTGTGTTCCTTGCTGGCCGGACCCTCTTTCAGACGTCACTCACAGTCCCAGACATATCTTTCACAGGATTGGTGGTTCTTCACTCCCCCACTCATTCAATAATGACGCTGAATGTAAATAGATTAAATACACCAGACAAGAGATAAAGACTAGCAGAATGGATAAGAAAAACAGGACATATTAGTATCTGCTTACCAGAAACACAACTTAGACACAAAGACAAAAATAGATTAAAAATTAAAAGCATGGTTGGGAGGGGTTGGAATTAAGCTAATGGTAGAAAAAAAAACACCCCAAGACAGATATGACCAGTTAAACTCTTGATAAACTAATCTGCAAGGTAAAGGCATCATGAGAAACAAACAAACAAAAAAGGCCTTATATAATAAATAAAGGGACAATGGAACAAGAAGATACAATCATTACACCTCTGTGTCTGGTGAAAGACTCTCAAAATCCAACAATCAAACTCTTATAGAATTGAAGAGAAAAAGAGACACTATTACTATTAATAGTAGAATACTTCAATATATCACTCTCTCTTTTTAAAAAATCATTTTATTGGGTGCGCATGCAACTCTTATCACAATCAATATATATGCCTATTGCATGCAAGCCACATTTGTTGCCATCATCACTCTTGAAACATCCTCCTTCTATTTAAATCCTTGGTATCAGCTCCCCATATTTCTCCTCCTTCCCCACTCCCCTCCCTCATGAGCCCTTGACAATTTACAAATTATCATTGTTTTGTCATATCATACATCGTCCGATGTGTACCTTCACACACTTCTCTGTTGTCCATACCCCAGGGAGGAGGTTATATGTAGATCCTGACTAGACTAAATGTTAGGCTACCAAGCGAGTCTTGATAAATTTTAAAACATTGAGATATTATAAGCCATTTTCTTACATTACAATGCTAGAAAATTAGCAATAAGCAAGAGAAAGATCAAGGGGGGAAATTAAATACATGGAAATTGGACCACATTCTGCCTAAAAACTACTAGGTAATTGAAGAAATAAGAAATGAAAAAACTAAATTCCTTTAAGAAAAATAACAGAAACACAACTTACCCAAACCTTTGAGAGATAGCCAAAGCAGTGCTTACAGGGGGCATTTCTAGCAATAAATGCACACATCACAAAAGAAGAATCAAGATTAACACCTTAACTCAATATCTTCAACAAAAAGAAGCAATAGAGATTTTAGAACAAATTAAATAAAAAAGAACAGAAGTAAATTCATTAGCAAACATAAAAACAATAGAAAGGAGCAACAGGATAAGAGGTTGGTCTTTTGACCGCCCAGGGATAAGGGAACAACAAGTGATTCAAAATCGGTGACAAGGTGGGTGTGAGAGGTCCTATAGGGATTGATCAAGAGTAATGTAACAGAGAGAAAACACTGAAACCCAAATGGAGGCTGAGCATGATAGTGGGACAAGAGGAAAGTAAAAGGAAATGGAGGGAAGAATTGGGGGGTGAAGGGCCTTTATAAATGTCTAAATACAGGCATGCACACAGATGAATATATTTATATAGGAAGATGGGGAAATAGATCAATGTGCATACACTTATAGGTAAAGTGACCAGATGTCCCACTTTTTAACAATTTAGCCATGTCCCACGACATTTTAAAATTAAAATAAATATATTACAATACTATTTTTGCATTCTATGAAAATTTTCGTTGCTCCATATAGACCAAATTTTTTTTAGACCAAATTTTTAATCAAGGACACACACCCTGCCCCTGTCAATGGTGTCCTGCTTAAAATCTGGTCACTTTACTTATAGGGTTAGTATTAGGACAGCACATAGGCATTGGACCTCCACTCAAGTACTTCCTCAGTGCAAGAACATTTTGTTCTATTAAATTGGCATTCCATGATACTCACCTTCCCAACATGATCACTGAAGACTAATGTGTGCATAAGCAAAGGTGGTGAAGAAAGCTGATGGTGCCTGACTATCAAAAGATGTAGCATTGGGGGTTTTAAAGGCTTGAAAGTATACAAGTAGCCATCTAGCTCAGAAGCAACAAAGCCCACACGGAAGAAGCACACCAGCCTGTGTGATCACGAGGTGTCAAAGGGATTCGATATCAGGCATCAAAGATCTAAAAATTATATCACTGTAAATGAGTAAAGATTGGGGACCCAAAGCCCATCCATAGGAGAAGTGACATCCCCTTACAGAGGGGCTGCAGGAAGGGGATGAGCCAGTCAAGGTACAGTGTGGCAACAATGAAATATGCAACTTTCCTCTCGTTCTCAAATGCTTCCTCCCATCCACTGTTATGATCCCAATTCTGCCTGACAAATCCAGCTAGACCAGGGGATGTACACTGGATTTGGAAACATGGGAAATTCAAGATAGATGATCCTTTCCGTGGTGGGAGTGATGATACTGGGAGGGTGAAGGGATGGTGGAATAGAAAGGGGGAACCAATTTCAGAGATCTACATAAAGTCTCCTCTCTGGGGTACAGACAATGGGGAAGTGAGTGATGGGACACATTGGACAGTGTACGATATGAAAAAATGATAACAATTTGTAAATTATTAAGCGTTCATGAAGGAGGGGGAAGAGGGAGGGAGGGGAAACATGGAGACCTGGTACTGGGGGCCTAAGTGGAGGGAGGACGTTTTGAGGGTGAAGATGGCAACAAGTGTACAAATATGGTCTGCATACAATTGACATATGTATTGATCATGATGGGAGATGTATGAGCCCCCGATAAAAATGATTTATAAAAAATTTTAGGGCTGAGCCCTGATGGCGTAAGTGGTTGAGTGCAAGACTGCGGCCTGCAGGCTAAGCGGTTCAAATCCAGCGGCAGCTCTCAGGAGCAGCACTGGGTGGCTCCCACGACCACCAGAGGGCAGTGATGCCCCCCCCCCGAAAAAAAAACAAAAATTTGTAAAAGGAAGGGCGAAAGAGAAGCTTATACCAAAGACTCAAGTAGAAAATATTTGGAGATGAAGATGGTAACATGTGTGCAAATATGCTTGATACAAATGATGTGTGAGTTGTTGTAAGAGCTGTCAGAGCCCCAAATAAAATATAAGAAAGCTTAAAAAAAAGAGATTGGTCCTTTGAAAGGATTGACAAGATTGGCAAACCACTAGCAAACTTGACAGAGGACAAGAAGGAGAATATGTAAGTGTTTCACATAGGAAACAACATGGGTGCTATCAGAACAGAGCCAACTGAAAGACTGTCCTCTAAAATATTTGAAAACCTAGAAGACACTAACACATTTCTAGAAATATTTTGCCTGCCCAAACTAACAGGTTGGTGTAGAAAATTACAACAGACTCAGAGCAAAAGAAGAGAAAGATTACATCCTTTAAAAACACCCCCCCCGCCCCCCTGCCCGGGCTGAGCCCCGGGGGCGTCGTGGTGGTGCGCGCGACTGCGGCCCACTGGGATGGAGGTTCAGTTCCAGCAGTGGGGCTGGGCCTCCGACTCCCACCGCTGGAGAGCAGTGATGCCCCCCCAAAACAAAACCCCATGGCATTGAATTGTATGACAAGTGAATTACCTATCACAAAGTCTGTTAAAAAAAAAAAAATCAGCATCAGAGGATTTCACTGGGAATTCTGCCAAACACTCAGAGAAATGTTGACACCAAGCCTACTCAAACTATCCCAGACAATAGAAAAGAACCGCAAACTCCCGAATTTATTTTAAGAAATGACCGTCTCCCAATATTAAGTAGGCAAAGGTATTACTAGAATAGAAAGTTATAGACCAGTATCCCTTGTGAACACAAGGGCAAAAATTCTCAACAAAGTTCAAAAATTCAAAATTCAAACCAATATATATAAACCCCCCAGGGCCAACAATGAGAGTAGAGATACCAGGAGGATTAGGGGTGAGGAGGGGGAGGCAGGGGGGAATCAATCACAAGGATCAATCTAGAACTCCCTCCCGGAGGATAAAGAACAGAAAAGTGGGTGGGGGGCATCAGCGGACGATGAAAATAATAATCTATAACTTATCAAGGGTTTGTAAGGGAGAGTGGGTGGGGAAGGAAAGAGAAATGGGGAGCTGATATCAGGGGCTCAAGTGGGAAGAGAGTGCTTTGAAAATGATGATGGCGGCATATGTGCAAATGTGCTTGACACACTGGATGAATGTATGGATGGTGATAAGAGATGTAAGAGCTCCCAATAAAAATATTTAATAAAAAAGTCTAGCCAATAGAACCCAACAAAATATCAAAGAAGAAAAAAAAAAATATATATATATATATATATATATATATCTTATGTTCATTGAGACTCATATTAGGAGCACAGGATGGTCCAATGTTAGGCAAACAGTCAGTATAATCCACCACATAGATAAAACAAAGGAAAGTAGCCACATGATTATGTCAAGTAATTGAGGCTGACAAGAAAAAATCCAGCATCCATATCCGATGAAATATTGAAGATAGTATGACTAAAAGGGAAATTCGTCAGCACAATAAAAGCTATGTACACAAGCCAACAGCCAATATCTTGTTCAACGGGGAGAACCTGAAAACACTTCCTTGTAAATGGGAACCAGACAAAAATGTCCTTTATCACCACTCTTTATTCAATGTTGTGCTGGAGGTCATAGTCAGAGTTTTTAGAGCATAAAAAGATATCAAAGACATCCAAATTGGCTTTCCAAAGAGAAGTGAAACTCTACTTGCAGATGATGCAATTCTCTATGTTGAAAACCCCAAAAGGCTGCACAAGAAAATTGTGGGAAATAATGAAAAAAATTTGGCTGTGTGGCAGAGTACAAGATCAACATAAGAATCAATTTGATTCTGTATATTATCGATAAGAGCACTGAAAAGGAAATCAAGAAAAAAAATTCCCAATAGCCACCCAAAAGATGAAATACTTGGAAATAAGCTTAACTAAAGAAACAAAAGACACATTCAAAGAAAACTATATTTTCTTTTTTGGGGGCATCACTGCTGTCCGGTGGTGGGAGTAGGAGGCCCAGCCCCACTGCTGGAATTGAACCTCCGTCCCAGTGGGTTGCAGTCCTGCGCACAACCACTACGCCACCGGGGCTCAGTCCTCAAAGAAAACTATAAAGCTACTACAAGAAACCCAGAGAGACCTATATAATTGAAAGAATATACCATGTTCATAGATAGGAATACTTAACAATGTGAACATGTCAATACTACCCAAAACAATTTTTTTACCCAAAACAATTTATAAATATTATTCAATTAAAATCCAGATCATTAAAATAGCATTATTCTCCAAAAAGATGGAAAAAATGAATCACCAGCTTTTTATGAAAAGCAAAAACAGAAAAAGCAAACCAGGATAAGCAATACACTCCTAAAGCAAAGCAAAGCAGGAGACCCCGCCTTTCCAGAGCTCAAAATCTACTACATGGTCCAAACTATGTGGTAGCACAATGGCAGATATATAGAACAAAGAAGCAGGATCGAGAACCCAGAAACAGATTCATTCACCTCCAGAAAACTGACTTTGGGCCAAAGGTTGATATAGATAAGATGGGCAAGAGACGGTCTCTTTCAACAAATGGTATTCACAAAATTGCATTCCCATTTGCAGAAGAATGAAATCAAATCCATAGCTCACTCCATATTAAAAAATGAACTCAAGATGGATTAAAAACCAAAATATAAACCCGTGAACTATAAAGATCATCAATGGAAAGAGAGGGACAGAGTCAGGAACCTTAATATATGGCATAAACACACTATCAAACATAATGGAAAAGACACACATAGCAGTAGACACAATAGATTACGGAGACTTCTTAGAAATAAGACATGCATCGAAAGACTTCACCAAAGAGTAACAAGAGAGCCCACAATCTGGGAAGGTGCTTGGTCATTGATATGTTGGATAAGGGACTCGCCTATCAAATCTATGGAGAACCTCAACAACAAGAAAAAGATGAAAAATCCAACTGAAAAGTGGACACAGGATGTGGAGAGTCAGCCAAGACATTCATGTGGCCAACAAACATATGAAGAGATCACTAGCCACCTAATCCATGCAAATTCAAACAATGATGAGAAACCACCTCAAATTGGCATTGATAGCTAAGTTGAAAGCAACAACAAAAACAAAAACAAAAATGGAAGACAGCAAATGCTAGAGAGAGAATGGAATCCTCGGACACAGCTAGTGATTCAGGCAAATGGTACAGTTGCTGCAGAAAGGAGTAGGGTGCTTCCTCCAAAAGTGGAGAATAGAAAAACCATATGATCCCGAAGCCCCACTACTTGGTACACACCCTAAAAAATGAAAGAACATACCATGAGGAGATACATGCATACCCATTTTTATTTTTTTAGGGCATCACTGCCTACCCATTCTCATTGTAGCTCTATTCAACAATTGTCAGACTGAAACAACCAGATTGCTCATCAGTGGAAAAATGGATAAACTTTGCAGTATGCACACATTGGACTTACTGTCTTCATTAAGGAAGAATGAGGGAGTGGTAAAACCCTTCAGAGATGGATGGAGTTGAAGGACAATATGCTGAGTGAAATTAGAGAATCACCAAAGGACAAATAGTGTCACTGTCAAAATCATAGAAGCCAAGATAAACTTTCCTATCAAGAGAAACAGACCAGCTAGAAGCAATTAGTAGGGTTTATAAGCTGTGAAGTACAAAAAGTGAGGATCTAATATGTAAACCCTCAAAAACTTTCCACCAGCAACTGTTAGGGTAACAGACAGCCTCACTTTTCTCCCAAGGAGTGCCTAGTGGTTTTGAACTGCAAACCTTGCAGCTAGCAGCCCCGTGATTAACTCACTAAGCCACTAGGACTCTCTGCTATGTAAACTCCCATCCAATTCACAATAGACGTTTGTTTTTTTTAATGACTGAAATGAGACCAGAGAACCAATTGCATTTGATAAATCTTCTGCAAAAGACGTCTTGAATGTTTTAGAAAGCCAGGATGTCACTCTGATATCTTCAATTGCCTTGTATGCATGTGAACGCTGCACAATGAATATGGAATCCTGAAGAACAATTGAAGCCTTTGAATTATTGAGCCCCGGTGGTTCCATGGTGCTTACAGGCTGGGCTGCTAACTGCAAGGTCAGCAGTTCGGTCCCCACAGCAGCTCTGCAGGAGAAAAAGGAGGCTTTCTCCTTTTGTAAAGAAGCGACCACCTCAGAAACTCACAAGGGCAGTTCTGCCATGTCCTGTAGGTTGCTATGAGTCGGCATCAACTTGAATGGCAGTGAATTTTTTTTTTTTTGAGTTTTGAATCACAATGTTGGCAAGGGATAGTAAAGATCCATGGGCTGCCAGAAGAATAAACACATCTGTCTAGGATGAAGTACCTAAGTACCAGAATGCTTCTGTAGATGAGAGAACCGCGAGACTTCATCTCAAATGCTCTGGAAATGTTACCAGGAGGACCAAGCATGCTCAGTCAAGGTCAACCAAAAAGAGGGAGACCTTCAAGAAAATGGATCGACACAGTGAGTTCCAACATAGGCATGATTGTGAGGCTGGCACAGGGCCAGAAAAAAGGTGGATAGATAGATAGATGGATAGATAGACGGATAGATAATTTGTACATGGGTTGTCTATGGGTCAGAAACTACTCAACGGCACCAACAGCAACAACAATCTTTATCAAGGCTGACTGCTACATCTTTCTCCCTGGAATGCCTGATGGGTTCAAATGATTGTACTTTTCGGACCATAAGACATACCCAGTTTTTAGAGCAGGAAAACAAGAAAAAATATTCTGAACCAAATAGTTCCAGTATACTAAAATATTTATCAAAACAAAGCAAAATGTGGTAACATTTAACAGCGTAAACTCAACAGTGGTATTAAGAACCGTCATGTCTTTCATTGACAAAGGAAGGGGAGGCATGTGCTGTGCCAATCATGTGACCTGACTGACCTGGAGACTCCAGGAGGCGGGACTTCCTCTGAACACACAGCAATCCGCAGCCTGCAAACAGCAGCGGACAGTATGCGGGCACAAGGGATCATAAATGAATGTCCTGGGGTACCACCCTTTCGGACCACAAAACGCACCCTCGTTATCGTCCCACTTTGGGGAAAATAAAAGCATATTTTTTCGTTTATTTTTTGTTTTGTTTTGGTTTTTTGGGGGGCATCACTGCTCTCCGGTGGTGGAAGTAGGAGGCCCAGCCCCACTGCTAGAATTGAACCTCTGTCCCAGTGGGCTGCAGGCCCGCGCACAACCACTACGCCACCGGGTCTCAATAAAAGCATATTTTATGGTCCAACAAACAAGGTACTCGTCTCAGCCACTGGATGCTTTCTGCTGGGTCACCAGGACTTCTTCCTGGAATTAAACAGGAAACTCATGATTCTGGGCCACCAGGCATTTGAAGAGCTATGTTTCTGTGAAAGCCCAAGTAGAGTTATCAAGTCTGTTACAGTGTAATACAGTGTAATACAGTGTTGACACGCTAGCGTTACAGAGTCTGGGTTCAAACCTCAGCTCTAGTGCCCTTGCAGAAGTTGTGTGACTTCTTTGCTCCTTAGTTTTGCACGCATAAAAAAGAGAGAATGATAGTACCATATATACTCAAGTATAAGCCGAGGCACCTAATTTTACCACAAAACTGGGGGGGGGGGTGCTTTCTCGGCATAAAAAGTGTGCTGACAATCTAGTTCACTCACGCTGGGGCATGCAGCAGAGCAACAGGGGTAGCAGAATGATCAAACCTTTGGGGAATACCAAAAATAGACTTTGGAAACAGAGTGGCACTCCTTCAGACTCGACTGGAAAACATTTGCAAAGACCAAAAAACAGGTCTTGAACTATTTATAGGGGTTCCCATTTATCAATGGCTTTCTTTTGTTATTTTGTTTTCAGTGGTTGTTATTGGTTTTGACTTCCTTTGATGTTTTATTTGACTTTGCCTGGTTTCTGTACTTATTAATAAGTCTGCATGTCTATCTAGATAAGATAGGTGGGTTACATAATTCAGAGATGAAAAGAATGGGGCCAATGGTTCCAGGGGCTTATGGGAGAAGAGTTGAGAGAAAGGAAAGGGAGGGGGTACTAACCCAGGGACAAGGAAATGACAAGTGAACTATAATCAATGGGAGGAAGGTTGTAGGGAGGTTTAATCAAGGGCAATGGAGCAGCAAGGAGTTAGCCTGAATGAAGACTGAACATAATGATGGGACCAGAGGAAAGTAAAAAACAATAGAGGCAAGAACCAGGAGGCAAAAGACATTTATAGAGGCCTAAATACAGGAATCTACATATGTAAATACATATATAAAGAGAGGGGGAAAATTTTTTTTAAAAAAGAGGAGACTAGAACTATGTACTCATATCTATATGTTAAGAATTAAGGGGCTGAGCCCCGGTGGCATAGTGGTTG
The DNA here is from genome assembly GCA_004026705.1 of Nesogale talazaci. NCBI lineage: Eukaryota > Metazoa > Chordata > Mammalia > Afrosoricida > Tenrecidae > Nesogale > Nesogale talazaci. The sequence continues at coordinate 27,677 of PVJH01022478.1, forward strand.
TGCGCGGGACTGCGGCCCACTGGGACGGTGGTTCAATTCCAGCAGTGGGGCTGGGCCTCCTACTCCCACCACCAGACAGCAGTGATGCCCCCCCCCCAAAAAAATAATTAAGGTTGCAGATGGACATTGGGCCTCAACTCAAATACTCTCTTAACACAAGAACATTCTGTTCTAACAATCAGTATTCTGTGATGCTCCCCTTCCTAACATGACTGCTGAAGACAAATGTGTGCATAAGCAAATGTGGTGAAGAAAGCTGATGATGTCTGACTATCAAAAGATATAGAATCTGGGTCTTAGAAGCTTGAAGATAAACAAGTGGCCATCTAGCTGAAAAACAACAAAGCCTACATTACCAGCCTGTGTGATCACAAGGTGTTGATGGGATCAGGGATGAGACATCTAAGACCCAGAATAAAGCCACACCCAGGGTGGAGTGGAGACCCAAAGCCTATCTTAGACTATTGGACATCCCTTCATAGAGGGGTCACAGGGACAAGATGAGTCAGTCAGGGTGCAGTATAGCACTGATGAAACACAACTTTCCTCTAGTTCTTTGGTGCTTCCTTCATGCCACTATCCTGACCTCAATTCTACCTTACAAATCGGATTAGACCAGAGCATGCACACAGCTACAGATTAGAGCCCACAACACAGGGAATCCAGGATCGATAAACCCCTCAGGGCCAACAATGAGAGTAGAGATACCAGGAGGACTGGAGGGGGAGGGGGAGGGGGAATGGATCACAAAGATCAAGCGAGAACCCCTTCCCAGGGGGATGAATAACAGAAAAGTGGACGAGGAGCAACAGAGGACGACATAAGATATGGAAATAATCTATAACTTATTCATGAAGGAAGGTGGGTGGGGAGGGGGTGGAAGAAATGGGGAGCTGATACTAGGGGCTCAAGTGGGAAGAGAATGCTTTGAAAATGATGATGGCAGCATATGTGAAAATGTGGTTGACACACTGGATGAATGCATGGATTGTGATGAGATGTAAGAGCCCCCAATAGGAGTACTTTTTTAAGTGCTGAAAAGACTCGGTTCATACTCACGTACATACAATACTTATGACGACATCTGATGCATGGTTCATGATTCAGTAAGAAAGAGCTATTGTTATTCTACTAAAGATTCCTGTTTTTCCTTTACATCTTTAAACTGTGTGCTTAAGTATAAAAATGGCCTCCTCTATAATGAATCATGATGTGTAGCTTATTTTTAGTGTTATAGGATCAGAAACCTATTTTCTTCTCATCTTATGTAATACTTCCCAAGTTTTAAGCAATTTAGGTGTGATTATCCCTCTTTTTTAAACTCAGGTAAAAGTTACATTCACAGATCTTAAGTGCACAATTCAAGGAGTTTCTATAAATGCTTATATCTGTATAACCACCACACCATGTTCAAAATAAAGAATATTAAGATTTCCTCCGAATGTCTCCTCTTGTCTCTTTCCCAGTCAATTGGCATCTCCTTCAAGATATCACTACTCTAATTTCTATCACCTGAAGTTAGTCAGTTTTGAGGTTCCGATAAACGATGTAAAACAGAATGCATGTATTTATACACACACATATATTCCTTCTTTTTGTCGAGTAATATTTGAGATTTTTTTCATGTTGTTGCATAGGTTGATGAATTTTTTTTGCATCCATTGATGAATCGATGGAAGAACAAGTCAAATGTTTCAACAGGCTGATGAAGCACTGGGAGCACTGAGTTGTCTATGTCAGAAAATTTGAAAGACAACTCCTTGGCTAACTGACTGGAAAAGATCCATATTTGTGTCCATTTCAAAAAGAGGCAACCGAACATAATACTTAAATTATAGAATGATATCATTGCTATCTCATGAAAGACAAATGTACTAAAGATCCTCCAACAGCTGTTGCAGCAGTACATCGACAGGGAACTGACATAGGTTCGGGCCAGATTCAGAAGAGGACACGGAACAAGGGTTATTCTTGCTGATGCCAAAAGAATCTTGGGAGAAAACCAGAAAGATGTTTCCTTATGCTTCCTTGACTATGCAAAGACATTTGGCTGTGGGGATCATAGTACACTCTTGATAGTCTTGAAAAGGATGGTCATTCCAGAACACTACATTGCGCTCATGCAGAACCTGTATATGGATCCAAAGACAGTTGTGTGAACAGAGCAAGGCAATAAAGTATTATTTAAATAAAGCATTGTTTAAAACCAGGAAAGGTATGTGTCACAGTTGTATCCTTTCACCATACTTATTCTGTCCGTATGCTGAGCCACTAGAGAAGATGGATTATATGGAGAGGAAGGCAGTATGAAGACTGGAGGAAGGCTTCTGAACAACCTTTGATCTGCAGGTGACACAACCTTGCTTGAGGACAGTGGCGAGGACTTGAAGGACTTGCTGAAGAAGGTCAAGCATTACAGCCCTCAGTAAGAATTGCAAGTCAATATAAAGATCAAAATCCTCACAACTGGACCGATTGGCAACATTGTAATAAATGGAGAAAACATTGACGTTGTCAAGGATCATGAAATCAGCAGTCAAGAGATGACATGATGTGTTGCCTTCGGTAAATTTGCTGCACTAAACCTCCTTCGAGTATTTCTTGAAAAGCAAGAATATTATTTTGAGAACAAAAGTGCCCTACCCAAGTCACAGAGTTTTCAAATGTTTTACAAGCACGTGAAAGTTGGACATTGAATAAGGAGTCTCAAAGAAGAATCAGTGCATTTGAACTGTACTGCTGGAAAAGAATATGAAAATACCATGAACAGGGAAAAGACCAACCCAATCTGCCTTGAAAGAAGTATGGCCAGAGTGGTCTTTGGAGGCAAAGATGGGGAGACTTGGTCTCAATTACCTTGGACGTATTGTCAGTAGAGATTAGACCAGTGTTCTCAACCTTCCTAAGGCCAGGTGCTTTAATATAGTTCCTCATGTGACCCCTAACCATAAAATTATTTTCATTGCTACTTCATAACTGTAATTTTGCTACTGTTATCAATCAGGTGACCCCTGTGAAAGAAGGATCCTTCAACCCCCAAAGGGGTCGCGACCCACACGTTGAGAACTATTGGACTAGAACCTGGAGAAAGACATCAGGCTCAGTAAAGGAGAGGGACAAAGAAGGAGAGGAAGACCCTCAACAAAATGATTGACACGGTGACTGCCACAAAGGGCTCAAATATAAATAAATTGCCAGGATGGTGTAGGTATGAGCAGTGCTTTTTCTGTGGTGCATAAAGTCACTATGGGGCAGGATGATTTGATGACAACTGATGACGACATTATTTTGCCTATATCAGCAGTATGTTCTTCTTTATTGTTAGGGAGCATTTCATTGTATGCTATATCATATTCTATAACTCTATGTATTGGCTTTGGGGCTGCTTTCCAGTGAGGGCTATTACAAGTAAAGCTGTTTTGTGAGTACATATCATTTTAATTCTTTTTGTCCTAATAGTCAAGCGCTTAATAATATGTGCCACCGAGGGACACTGAAAATGAAATAGCACATTGAAATTTTTTGTGGCATTGTAGTTTAAGTGTACTGCCCTAATTATGCTCTAACCAAACCACCTAATGTTTTCTCTGCTCCCTCACAAGTTAATCGACTTCAAATTCTTTTTAAGGGTTTTTATTACGATTGTTTGGGACTTTGGAGGTGGAATGTAAAAGTCCTTCTTATTGTGAGTCGCATGAAAGTTTAAAGAGCAAATCCATTTCCCATTCAACAACTCATCCATATTTTATTTCACGTCATTGACTGCAATCCTCACAATGTCACATCATGGATCCCCCTTCCTCTCTCTCCATGCCACTTTCTTTCCCAACCTTTTTGAACTTTGTCCTTGGGTAAAGGCTGTGCTTTTGATCTCAAAGGGCTGATTATTCTAAGGCAGCAGCTCTCAACCTGTGGGCCACAACCCCCTCGGAGGTTGCACGATCCTTTCACAGGGATCGCCCGATTCAGAAGAGTAGAAAAATGACAGTGATAAAGCATCAATGAAAATGATTTCACGGTTGGGGAGTCCTCGGCGCATGAGGAAGGTTCAGAACCACTGTTCTAAGGAGTGTGTACCTCCCTGGTGTCATCGTTCTCTTCATGGGCCTGATGTGTGGCTGAAAACTAAGCCAATGGGGTACAATCAGGTCCACAGTTTGGGGGGCTCCACCAGTGTCTACTAACTGTTAAGTCTGGTCTTTGGATGGCTTTGGGTTTTGCTCCTTTTGTATCATTTGGTAGTGAGGCTTTTTCGTTTTGTTTTTCTTTAAGAAGCCTTTGTCTATGCCACAAATATAGAAAAGACAGTTTCGTCTTTAAAAGCTTAAGAGATTTTCAAAAAATGTTTAGATCCGTGATTTTTAGTTAATGTTTGTGGTTGGTTTAAGGTAGGCGTTAAAGCTGAAATGCTTTCCCCAAATATAGATGTCAAGTTGTTCTAGATCTTCACCACCCTGATGGAAAACCAACTGACCGTATGTGGATGGGGTCTATTGTGGACACTTCACTCTGTCCCCTCTGTCCATTTGTTTAGGCTTAGGCCAATGCCACATGGTCTTGATTTTTGTACGTACGTTTTAAAATCTAATTATGTGAACCCCCCAACTTTTTCTCTATTTTTAAGATTCCTTAAGAAGCCCTGGTGATGTCGTGGGTAGATGTTGGGCTGTAACTTAAAGGTCAGTGGTTCAAACCTATAAGCCACTTCTTGGAGAAAGAGGAGACTATCTGCTCCCATAAAGAGTCGTAGTGGTGACACCGCGATGGTGGAGGGAAGGTGGAGCAGAAGGGGGGAACCTATTTCAGGGATCTACATAGAATCTTCTCTCTGTGAGTGAAGGGACACTTTGGAGAGTGCATGATATGAAAAAGTAATAACAATTTGTAAATTATTAAGGGTTCATGGGGGGCGGTGGGGAGGGAGGGGAAATATGGGGAGCAGGTACTCGGGGCCTAAGTGGAGGGAGGATGTTTTGAGAGTGATGATGGCAACAAGTGTGCAAATGTGGTCTGTATACAATTGATGTATGCAGTTGTATGAGCCCCCAGTAACATGATTTATGAGAAAAAAGAAAGGAGGTAGAAAGAGTTGCAGTCTTGAAATGCTAAAGGATCATTAAAAGTATGAATTGACTTGACGACAACAGGTTTGGTTTGGGGGCAATTATTCTTATTTTTAGTTATTCTTATTTTTATTAGGATTGTACTGAATCTATAAGTCAACGAGGGGAGAATTAGCATCTTAACAATGCAGACTCTTTCAACATACAAATGAAATACTTTTCTCTGTTTATTTGAATTTCTTTTATTTCTCTCAGCATTTTGTGGTGGTCATGATTGTTTTCAGTGTAGAATTCTTGTATATCTTTGATGACACTTATTTATAACTATTTTCTGAGTTCTGATGCTACTATAACTTTAGTTTCTATTAAATTTGCATTTTCCGGTTGTTCCCAGTATGTAAAAGTGTTTTGGGAATGAGCATTTTATTAATCATGTATCCTGAAATTTTGATAAATTCACATATACATTTTAATAACTTTTTGGTATGCTCCTTGAGATTTTCTTTATAACTAATCAGAGTCTCTGTGAATAATTAAAATAATATTCTAAAAACTTAAACTCCTGGCCACTACTAAGTCAATAATAACCCTATGAGACACAGTAGAAATGCATCTCTGAATTCTTACACTGTTAAATCTTTATGGGAGCAGACAGCCTCATCTTTTTCCCATGGAGTGACTGGTGGGTTTGAACTGCTGACTTTGTGGGCAGCAGCTCAACCTGTAACTCACTATGCCACCGAGTTACTTCTACAAATGAAAACAGTCTTATTTCTTCCTTCCCATCGTGTGAGTTTCCTCACTGAACTTGTTAGGATCAAGGACTTCAGGGCTATGTGGAAGAGCAGTGGTGGAAGAGGACAATCTTCTCCTGTTCGTGATTTCACGCTCTTCAGTAGTCAGGACTACGGATTACAGAAGCTCTGTGGGATTTTACAGTTGCCCTTTATCCGATTCAGGAAGCTTCTCCCTGACTCCTAGTTTGCTCAGCACTTGTACCAAGGATGAGGACTGGAGTTTGCCAAATGCTTTTTCTAGACATATTGGGATAATCATGTGCCTTTTCCCCTCTCTTGTGTTTATTGTGTTAATATGGTAACATATTTTTGAGTTTTAAGTTTTAAAGCCAACCTTGCATTCCTGGGATGCAAATCTGTCATGATGTGCTATCCTTTGCCTATACCGTTATTCAGTTGGCTAGTATTTTATGAGTTTTTAAAATCCATATTCATGTAGGATGTTGACCTCATTTAGGGGCACGGGGAAGTCTAAGTTAGCAAGGTTTTTGTCAGAGTTCGCAATCATAAAATAAATCGACCAAGTATTCTTTCTTTCTCTTTTTTTCTGAAAGGGTTCCTCTAAGATTGGATGATTTCTTTCTTAAATATTTCCTAGAACTCAGCAGTGAAGTCACCTAAGACTGAAGTTTTCCTACCATCACCATCATCATCATCATCATCATTATTACAAATTCAATGCATCTCATACATATAGGGCTCTTCAGATTTTCCATTTATTTAAAATGCATTGTATAGTCAATTTGTTCATTACATCTGAGATGTAAAATTTATTTACAGAAGTATTCATAATAACCCTTTATTTTCTTTTTAATGATCCTGCCTTTCAGTTTTTATAATGGTAATTTGCATTTTCTTGTGCTGATTTTTTTTTTATAGACCTACTAGGAGTTTAAGACTTTTCTGAAAAAAAGAACAATTTACTAATCCCTTGCAATTCACTAAGGGCACATTTTATAATCAGGATTCCACCTTCAGGCCTACCCCCTAGAGAAACTCTCATAACACGTGCAGAGAGGTATTAACTTCAGCACCGTTTGTAAATGCAAGCAATTAGACAATACCTCAGGGAGAATGCATAAATAAATTGCATGTTCATACTATGGAATACTAAACTGTTATTAGAGTAAATGAACCTCATCTATACTCATTACCCTTATTATTTTAAAATAAAATCATTTTATTGGGGGTTCGTATAATTCTTATCACAAGCCATCCATCCATCCATCGTGTCAGGCACATTTGTATATTTGTTACTATCATCATTCTCAAAACATGTGCTTTCTACTTGAGCCCTTCATATCAGCTCCTCATTTCCCCCTCCCTTCCTCTCCCACCCTCTCTCCTTCACCTTGATAATTTTAATCATTTTTTTTCATGTCTTAACTTTTATTAATATTTTCAAAGAGCTAACTTGTAGCTTTGTTCATTTCCTCTATTCTTTGTTCCCTTCCTTTTATTTCTTTTGATTTTATTTGCTCTTCTTTTAATGGTTTCTTAAAGCCAAAACCTAGAAAATCAATTTTATATTTTTCTTCTTTTCTGTTATAAGGATTTAAAAACCACAAAGGTTGATGTGTTATGCTTTCATCATTCAATTAGAAGCATTTTCTAATTTCTCTTGGAGCTTCTTTTTTGGCCATAAGTTATTTAAAAGGACACTGTTTAATTCCCAAATTTCAGAAGCTTTTTTAGATATCTGTTAGTGATTTCCAATTAAGCTTCAGTATGCTCAGAAAAGTAAGATGCTAAACTTCAGAAATGCACTGAGGCATGTGTAGATGCCTACATAATAGTCTATATTAGCGAGTGTTCTATGTGATTTAGGGGAGAATGCCTTTTTTTATAAAGTTGGGGGTCACTGTTCTATAAGTGTCAATTAAATCAAGTGGTTGATAGTATTATTGAGTCATCTACATTTCTACTTATTTCTTTGTCTAGCTATTTCTTAATAACATTTTCCCCTCTGATGAACACTTCTTCAATATCACAGTCACAGTTGGTGGCAAGACAGAATGTGAATGAAGACATTAAAATTCAAAGGGAATTGTCTAGGAAAACAACCCTAGGAATCTAGGATTCCTTTCATTCCTTAAATTGTGCTATCTGAAAAACAAAGTTGTACTATCTGAAAATCATAATCTCTCCCATAGCCAGGTACAGATTGCTGAAGGGCCAACAAGAAAGGTTGTTTCTCCCCCCACCCCCGTTTCTCAGTTAGATGAAGACTTCATCCACACCTACCCCTTTATTTTACGGAAGCCATAGCATATATTATTCCTACCTTCACTCCTGCTTCTTTTTCTTCCCTCCAACTTGTTAGCGCCCTGGGTGCACATCGAAACTACAAAAACCTGACCCACTGCCACGAGTCAGTGCCGAAGTCGTAGCCACCATGTAGGACAGGGTGGAACTGCCCCTGTGAGCAGATGGGATGGTAACCCTTTATGGGAGTAGGAAGCTCCACTCCCTCCTGAAGAGCAGCTGGTGGGTTTGAACTGCTGACCATGCCGATCGCAGCCCAACACAGAACCACTAGCCCACCAGGCTCCTTATACTGTCACACAGGATTTAAAATATACATACACACATATGTGCAGATATACAGTTAAAACTCCAGTTCTGACTTTATCTTAAACTTTGACTTCAAAACAAACAAACAAACCGATGTTCACCTAAGCAGATGAACCTTCCCACTTTGAAAAACATCCATAATGTTAAAACAAAGGCACCAGGAGGCGGGTCGGTCCAGGCAGGAAGCAGACAAGAGGCTGAAGAGAAACAGGTTCTCATTCTGTGTTCTGCTGGAGAAGACCTTTCCAGCACTGCTGTGAGAGCAGCAAGCAGATCCCTGACTGGTGCTGCTGGGATGGGGGCCGCACACAGGGACTAGGGCTCATGGCTTCCCCCGCTTCATCTGTAAGCAGAGTACCTTCCTCATCCTGCCTTCTCACCCGTCCTCGGTCCACAGGTGCTGGACTGGCCCAGTCATGCACCTGCTGGCTAACTGAAAGTTCTGATTGTCCATCCACCCAGAGGCACCTCAGAAGACAGACAACACAGCCCAAACAAACAAACATTTTTTCCCCCTTA
>PVJH01022479.1:0-36622 GCA_004026705.1 Nesogale talazaci
TGCCCAAAGGGAAAAAGGGGAAAGCGGATGCCGGCAAGGACGGGCACAACCCTGCGGAAAATGGAGACGCCGAAACAGACCAGGCACAGAAAGCTGAAGGTGCTGGAGATGCCAAGTGAAGCGTGTGCCTTTTTGATAACTGTGTACTTCTGGTGACTGTAGTTTGAAAAACTATTTTTTATCAAGTTTTATAAAAATGAAAGAAAAATTTTTCTGAATGTCATATTCTCAGGAACTCCTGGGTGATTTTCCTTCTGCAAGATGCAGGAGATGCATTGGAATATTATGTCCTTTATATTTTATCTTTCTATATTGACCTTTTTCCATTTTGCTAATCTTTTTTTTTTTTTTTTGGCATCATTGTCCTCTGGTGGTCGTGAGAGCTGGCCAGTCTTGCTCCTGGAGAGCTGCTGCCGGATTAGAACCGCCAAGCCCGTGGGCCGCAGTCCCGCAGTCAACCACTGTGCCACCGTGGCTCAGCCCTCATTTTGCTAATCTTAAAGGAGTGAGTGACCCAAGATTTATCACGGACTTAAAGAGTTCTTTCTGTCTCAGTGGTTCTTACCCTCAGGGTGCATCAAAATGGCCTGCAGATCTATTTCTTTAAAATTAATTAACACCTGAGCCTCACCCCAGAGCTTCTGGTTGAATTGTTCCCCACGAGGGAAGTCAGCCTCAGGGGAAGGGAATTACTGGGATTGCTTACCAGCGTCAGGAAGATGAACTCAAGGTGCCTGTCCAGACTGGAGCATTGTTTACATTGCAGAGAGAAGTCTGTCCACCAGATGGAGCCCAAACACTACTCAGGGTTTTACATCCCTCCCCCCCCCCCCCCACCGCTCTAGTCTACCCATTCTTAACTACATTTGCACCTACTCTAACTTATGTAACCTAATAAGAAGAACAAACATGTGGGAAGAGAGGTAAAATTGTATTAGGACTGTTGCTTGCCAACCCAAGAAATTCTTGCCACTGGGGAGGAAAATTACAGGAAGTAATAAAAAATAATTTGTTGCTAAAAATGTATTTTATTCACCAACTTACTGGCATTAATAATGTCTATAATATTTTCAATCATTTTAACGGCTCGCTTTGATATAGCATGCCATATACTTTGACATCAACCTTTAAAATAAAAGGAAGGGGATATTCCTATATTCATACAGGCCCACTCTATTGAATTGATTCAGACTCAGTGACCTCTGCAGGGGACTGAGGCTTTGATTTTTTTTATAGGAGCAGACAGCCTGATTATTCTTTGGCCAAGTGGCTAGAGGGTTTGAACCTCCAACCGTGCAGTTAGTAGCTCAAAGTTTACCTGACCAGGCTTTTCTCATATACCACAAAGAGGGAACTTTTGAAATAGGATTGCAAAAATTATGAAAATAGAAATAAACATCTACAGAGATGAGTGTGACTAAGACATATTTTCATAAGATTTTAGAAAATATGCAGCTGAAATTATGTGAGCTGGGTTTACTCTTAATTCTGGAATACTTGAATAAATATCTGCAATTTACCTTTCTCCCATGTCTCTTACCTTGGCGCTTCCATTAAAGCCATAAAGGCTACAGACCTAACCACTCTGTTCCCCTTTAGCTGGAGATGGTCAAGAAAACAGGTAAAATTCACGAGGGAGGATTTTGTATTCCGACTAAAGATCATAAAGAAACAAGGTACAAAATAGAATGATGTTCTCTTGAGAACTGTCACCTAGTAACCTTGTGATCAACTCAGGAGAAGCAGTGGTAGGAGAAGGCACATCATCGTCTAAGTAGATGGATAGAGATCCCCTTTCAGTGTGGTCTCGTTGCTCTTTTGTGCTCTCATGCTTTTTCTTCCCTGCTGGTGATGCTCGGATCGTTTATCTCCAAATCTCATCTCTCCTCTGAGTTTCAGAGTCATTTCCAACTTCCTGCTGGATCTAACCACCTGGATTTTTGCACAATCATTTCCAATCACCAAGCTCAAGATGAATTCCTTAGACAGTCTCCCCCCCTCCCCTATGTGTTCTTATTCATGGTCTCTATTTATTCAGTACTAGCTATATACTACTGATTCTGTTGGATGATAGAATGAATAAAACTAGATACAGTGCTACCCCCACAGTGTCTTCAGTCTGAGGAAGGGTGAGGGAAGATTGCTACTAAACAAATGGGTAGATAGTGACGTTTCAATCTTATGATGAAGGAATGGACAACAAAGGCATGCCATGTCTAATTTGGCAACATTTTTTACACATTCTGACATCCAAGTTAGAAGTACTAGGCATCATCCTTCTTTTACTATTTATATGCAAATAACCACTAAACTTTACCAATTTGACCTCATAAATATTTCTCAATCCATCACCTCTTCTGTCATTACCTTATTTCGATTCTTACCTCCTTCTATTTGGACCAAGAAGTACCCTTTGACAGTAGGTTTTTTAATACTTCCCCTTCTCCCCTTCACACCACTCCCCATATGGCCTACAAAGAGCATCACCCCAAACCACTATCTGACCATGTTGCTTTCCTTGTTTATCACTTTGTGCTGTAAGTCAGCCCAAACATTCCATCTAACTAGCATTTACTTCTTCCTTTTGAATGTCACACTTGTGTAGCAAGCCTCTAGCTCCTTGCATAATCTCTGACTTTGAGCTCTGATGTGGGACTGAGGAGACTCCATGTGTTACAGAACTGAACTGTGCCAAGGGGGTTTCTTTATAAAAGCTGGTCATCAGGGCTTGCGACGTCTGGGTGGTTTTGAACGGCCAACTATTTGATTACCTATCAGATGGGAAGACAAGAACTTCTGAGCTTTAAATGTGCTGTCTCTGAAAATGCCATTTTTCATTTTTGTCTAACTTCCACATTGCACCTGCGGTATACCATGGTTTGTGTCCAGTTAGCCCTTTACAACACTCAGCCCAGTGGTGTTGTATTTATATAGTTCCCATCCAGCTTCCCTATTAGAATGTAGGCACACTGCACAGGTAACTTACATTCCTCTAGGTCCAGCCTGGAAAGTGGAATTTATAATGAATACTCAAGACAAAATGGAATAGAAATTCAAGAGATACTTGGGAGAAAATGGTACCTACTGTCAAAGATGAGAAGCAATTGGTTAGTCAAGATTTGATTATTTAGTGGTCCCCAAAGTCAAGAGTGAAAACTCCCTCAACTATGCATATCCTCACGAACCCTAAATGGGCATATGCACATGACTCACTAAACTGTGACGAAGTGCAGGACATTATCTTTACGAAACATGTTCCACAGGAGCGACTTCAGAGTCTGGTCAGAGTCTGGTAATGGCTGTCTGCTCCTGAGTTGGTCCACAACAGCATCCTAAGAGTGTGATTTATGGATGTTTTTAAAGTCTACCCTGAAAGTAAAGAAAGAATCTCCTGATTCACTGAAAACCTTGCTGCTGTGGCAACTACGAAGATGAGGTCTTTATGAATCCTGCTTTTGGACAGTTGGACAAGGACAGCCATATTATACAAACATTTTTTTTAGTTTTCTGAATTGTAACTGGGCATTATTATATTTTAATATATATGGAACTGACTTGAAATATGTGGCCCTAAATTAAGTGTTGACTGATATATTAGGAAGAATGTTAGAAAAAGTGTAAGAAAGGCTATGTCTGAGTGATAACTCAGAATCTCTTAACTGCATGTAGTCTTCACTAGGGAACAAGAGGGTTCAGATCCAATAGCTTTTAGATGTTACCTAGTTCCAAATCTTTGCTCAAAGAAAATTTACTAGAAATCCCATTATATATAATACATTGGATGACTCTCCTTTTATTTATGTGCATCCCATCTGGAGTCAAGTGTGAGACTCCCTAGGTATTTACAAACAGATTGTTAGGGGTCCAGATGAATGAGAAGAGAATTTAGTGTTGCATGCTAATTGATAGTATTGTCATTGCCTAAGACAATTATGTCTTAAACAAGGAATAATAGAGAAAATTTCTAGAGTAGGATAAGCTTTCCAGATGTTTACAATTAGCTTGTCATTGCTGAGAAGGAATGAGAACTCATTAATAAAACACCTAAATATTCATAAAAAAGTGAATTCTATCCTTGAGTATATAAATTACTAATATACTGAGTCTTATCTGCTCTTAATTTTCAGGTAAGAAACAAGGTCCAAAGAGGGTGGACCTATTCCAAGTTTTAATCTCATCAAGTGGCAAAGTTGTTATTCACTTTGTCAATGGCAGTATTTAATGCCTTCCAGAATCACAAGCCGCCCCTCCCACATCCCCTCCCCCCAAAAAAAGAATGTGCTTCAGAGAACAGCACTAAAACTACAGCTTGGGGAGAGGGGTTGTCTGACCTGAGCACACAGGAGCAAACAACGAGGAAAGGAGAGTGAGTGGAACACATCCTGGCCCACCAAACCCTAAGGACAATATTCCTGCTCAGAGCAGCCAATGCACAGAGAGGACCAAAGGGTCAGCCCCACTTCGAGACACAACTTCCTTCACTGAACTGTGGAGCTAGGGTGGACAGCACTGGAGGGACGGTGAGGGAACTGTGCTGGATCTGACCCCATCACACTGGGGTGAAACACTAAGGGTCTGCAACAGAGCAGCAAGGGGAGCAAAGCAATAAGGTCTTTGGGAATTATTAAAAATAAACTTTGGGGACAGAGTGTGAGACCCCATGAGACTCAACTGGAAAACATTCCTAAAGATAAAAAAAAACAACAACAGACCTAGAACTATTTATAGGCTTTTCCTTTTTGCCATTGGCTTTCTTTTTGTTGTTAATTTGTTTGTTTTGTCTTCCTTTCTTGTTGTCTTTGACTTTGTCTTGTGTTTGTGCTTGTTATCTTGGTCTTGTCTATGTAGATAAGATAGCAAGGATAATCAATCTGGAAGAGAAAACAATGGGACCAATGGTTCCAAGGGAAGGGGGTGTCAACCAACTCAGGGCTAAGGGAACTAACAACAAGTGAACTAAAATCGATAGAGATAAGGGAATGGGATGCTTAGTGGGGCTGAATCAAGGGCGATGTAACTGGGAGGAATTACTGAAACCCAAATGAAGGCTGAACATGATAGGGGGACAAGAAGAAAGTAAAAAGAAATAGAGAAAAGAATTAGGAGGCAAAGGATTTTTATAGAGGTCTAAATACAGGCAAGTGCATATGTAAATATAGTTATATATAATGATACGGAAACATATCTATGTACTTATATTTATATGTTAAGTATTAAGGTAGCAGGTAGACATTGGACCTCGACTTAAGTACTTCCTCAGTGAAAGAACACTTTGGGGCTGAGCCCTCATGGTGTAGTGGTTGTGTGCAGGACTGCGACCCACTGGGATGGAAGTTCAATTCCAGCAGTGGCTCCACAGGAGGAAAGGCTGGGCCTCCTACTCCCACCACTAGAGGGCATTGATGCCCCAAAACCAAAAAACACAAAAAAGAAAGAACATTTTGTTCTAATAACTCAGCATTCTGTGATGTTCACCTTCCTGATATGATCATTGACGATAAAGTTGGTTCATAAACAAATGTGGTAAAGAAAGTTGACAGTGCCCAGCTTTCAAAAAATATATAGCACCTTGAGTCTTAAAGGATTGAACATAAATAAGCGACCATGTAGCTGAGAAGCAACAAAGCCCACATGGTAGAAGCACATCAGCCTGTGTGATCATGAGTTTTAGATGGAATCAGGTATAAGACACCAAAGACCCAGAAAAAAAATCATACCAAGGTGAATGAGGTGGGGATGTGGAATGAAGACCCAAAACCTATCTGTAGATATTTGGACATCCCTTTACAGAAGGGTCACAGGGAGGAGAAGAGCCAGTCAGTGTACAGTATAACACTGATGAAACATACAACTTTCCACTAGTTCCTTAACTGTCATTATCTCAATGCTACCTTACATATCTGAGTAGATCAGAACATGTACACTGCTACAGATAAGAGCTGGAAGTATGGGAAATCCAGGACAGATAACCCCCTCAGGACCAATAATGAGAATCAAGATACCAAAAGGGTAAGGGGAATTGGCACAATGATTGACATATAAATCCCCCTTTTCTCAGAGGGATAGACAACAGAAAAGTAGGTGAAGGGAGACCAGACAATGTAAGCTATGAAAATAATATTAATTTATAATTTATCAGGGCTTCATGAGGGAGGGAGTTTGGGGAAGAGAGGGGAAAATGAAGAGCTAACATCAAGGACTCAAGTAGAAAGAGAATGCTTTGAAAATGATGATGACAACACATGTACAAATGTGCCTGACACAGTGGATGTATGTATGGATTGTGATAAGAGCCCCCAATAAAATGATCTAATAATAAGAACAAAGAATTGGATATATTGGAGTCAGCTTGAACTGCCTTTTGGAGACATAATTGGAGGGGTGCCTGGATGCTGTCCACCTATCCTCCTTAGAAGGTAGGTCTGTACAGAGTAAGGATTGCTCCCATTGCTGTACTTGAAAGGCTCCAATGGTATCAAATAAAAGGTGTGTTAATTGTTGAATGGAAAACTGTCCTGTCTGTAAACCTACACACAATTCACATTACTTTAAGGCTTTCTCTTCTTTGACTCATGTTTATTACACTCTACCTGGCAAGGTACAGGAACCCTCTGGAGAGAAGCAGATACCAGACGAAGGAGAAGCTGTTGCTTAGAAATTCATCTCTCTCTTTTGGGCAGATTTCTGCTCCACACCTTTTAGCTGTGTGACCTTAATTCTGTTACCTAACTTCTCTAGGTGTTCTTTTGATCTCATCATTGGTAAAAGAGACTTGCTGTGTTATGCAGGGTTCTCTAGAGAAACAAAACCAAAACACATGATTATATATATAAAAGAGGAGAGGTATATACAGTAAGAAGGAATATAACAGATAATTAGTCCACAACAGCAGTACAGACAACTTAGTTCAACTCACTTTCATGGAAGAGTTAATATACTGGAAGTTCTTCGACTCACATGAGCTGCTGAGTTCAAGGTCAAGGAAGCAGTTGGCAAGTCCTCTCTGGGTCAAGACTGGCAGGGTCTGCCCACAGGCAGCAAATTGCAGGGTGGGTTAACAACAGTCAGTAGCTGGGGAATTTAAGGAAGCAGATCAGGACAGGATATCAAATGTTGGCAATAGAATCCATCAGCCTCAAACTCAAGTGATGTATGCACCAGCAGCGTGGTGAAGCAGGTCTTTAAGGAGCTGCAAGCTCTAGCAAAACAATCCAGGATCCACGGGTTGACTTGGCCCACAGGTGGTGTAGCCACAGGTTGAGGCACAGAATTAGCTAAAGTAGCAGCATACTGTTCTGATCACCACGAAGCAAGTGAGATGGGTGTGGGCTTTGTAGAACCATTTATTTCTTTCCCCTCCAATTGAACTTTGACATGATTATCCCACATGTTGGTATTGGCCAGGTTGGCACAATAAGTATACTTGTAAATGCCTTCTTTCTGGACTTTTTTGCAATTTTTGGAAAATTGAGCTTTTGAAATACCTTAAAAGTTTCTGCATGGGAAGAACTGGAGGAAATTATGCTAAGTGAATGTAGCCAAGCACAAAAGGACATGTACAATATGATTCTGCTGAGGTAAGCTTAATAATAATTTAAAAAATGCAAAAAGGGCATCGGGAAAAATCTACAGTATACAGAAAATCCTGGAGGAAGACCCAGGTAGTACAGCAGGGGCCAGACCAAATCCAGGGCTACATGTGGTAGCCAACTCGGGTGGGATACTGGGAGGTGGGGGGTCAGATGGTGTTATGTAGAGAGAAGGAATGGGGTACTAGCCCACAAAGGGAGTGTATTTTTTTATATCTCCACAGGAAAAGAGGAACCAAACTTAAATATGGTGTTCCTGGATGTGAATGTAGCATGATGCAATCAAGCGGAGAACCAGTGGAGAGGACTGAGAGCACAGCCCCAATTCCAACTACAGGGGCCTCTCCCCCAGGGGAGTTTGCCTTGGAGGCCAGCACTGAAGCTGCTTGGGGAGAGAGATATGCCTGACCAAAGCACACAAGAACAAATGAAGGGGGAAGAAGATAGAATGAAATACATCCTAGCCCACCGAGCCTTCAGGATGATATCCCCACTCAGCGCAGTGCATACAAAGAGAGGACCATCTGGCTGGCCCCAATATGAAACAGAGCTACCTTCATTGATCCAAGGCCTTTTGAGGTCAACAATGGAAAAACAGGGTCAGGATTATACCCTGTCTGACCCAACCACACCATGGCAAAAACCAAGGGTGTGCAACAGAGCATGGAGTTCCAGACGGAGTGACAGGGATATACGCTGGGGCCAGGGTGTGGCACCTTATACGACTCAACCAGGAGACACTCCTGGAGGTCAATGAACAGACCTTAAGCTATTTGCAGGCTTTTGTAGTGTTATTATTTTTGTAGTGTTCATATTTTTGCATGTAGGTGTATATATTGGGCGTTGGTGTTTTTTTTTGCTGATGTTTTCATTGCTTTCTTTTCTTTGGTTGCTTCATTTTGGGATGCTCTTTCTTTGAGCATGTTGTTTTCTCTGCAGGTCTATTTGGATGGGCGGTCTGGGGGTGGAGACAATGGGACTGATGGTACCAGGGTGGATGTGGGGGGCGGAGGATGTTGGCGGTGGATGGGGGGTAGCAGGTGGTTCAGGGTTGGTGGTGAGGTGGGTGTGAGAGGTCTGATAGGGATTTATTAAGACTAACAGAGAGAAAATATTAAAACTCAAATGGAAGCTGAGCATGATGTTGGGATGGGAGGAGGTATAGGGAAATAGAGAAAAGTAAGGGAAATTTATAGAGGTTAAATACAGGCATATTCATATATGATTATGGGGAACTAGATCAATATGCATATACTTATAGTGTTAGAATTAGGACAGCAGATGGGCATTGGACCCCCATTCAGGTACTTCCTCAGTGCAAGAACATTTTGTTCTATTAAATTGGCATTCCATGATGTGCACCTCCCCAACGTGATCACTGAAAACAAATGTGTGCATAAGCAAATGTCAAGAAAGCTGATGGTGCCTGGCTATCAAAAGATGTAGCATCTGGAGTCTTAAAGGCTTGAAAGTACACAAGCGGTCATCTAGCCCAGCAGCAACAAAGCCCATATGGAAGCAGCACACCAACTTGTGGGACCAAGAGATGTCAATGGGATCAATTATCAGGTTTCAAGAACTAATAATCATAACATTATAATCCTATTTTCCTGATATGATAGCTGACGACAAATATGTGCATAAGTAAATGTGGTGAAGAAAGCTGATGGTGCCCAGCTATCAAAAGATGTGGTGTCTGGGGATCTTAAAGACTTGAAGGTAAGCAAGCGGCCATCTAGCTAAGAAGCAAGCCCACATGGAAGAAGCACACCAGCCTGAGCAACCACGAGGTGTCAAAGGGATCC
This sequence comes from Nesogale talazaci, assembly GCA_004026705.1. Classification (NCBI taxonomy): domain Eukaryota; kingdom Metazoa; phylum Chordata; class Mammalia; order Afrosoricida; family Tenrecidae; genus Nesogale; species Nesogale talazaci. The sequence goes on from PVJH01022479.1 coordinate 9,395, forward strand.
AGTATCAAGCATCAAAGAACTAAAAGTTATATCATTATAAATGAGGGGGAATTTAGATTGGGATCCCAAACCCCTTAATAAACGAAGCGACATCCTCTTACAGAGGGGTTGCAGCGAGAAAAGCCAGTCTAGGTACAGTGTAGTAGCAATGAAATGTGCTACTTTGCTTTGTTCTCAAATGCTTCCTCCCACCGACTATCATGATCCCAATTCTCCCAGACAGATTCAGCTAGACCAGAGCATGTACACTGGAGATGGAAACATGGGGAATTTAGGATAGATGATCCCTTGGGACTAGTGGTGGGAGTGGTGACACTGGGAGGGTGGAGAGATGGTGGAGTAGAAAGGGGGAACTAATTTCAGTGATCTACATGTGACCTCCTCTATGAGGTGTGGACAGTGGAGGTGGGTGGGTGAGGTGACACATTGGACAGTGTATCATATGAAGAGCTAATAACAATTTGTAAATTATTAGGGGTTCGGGGCTGAACCCTGGTGGTGTGCGGGACTGCGACCTATGGGCTTGGCAGTTCAAATCCAGCGGTGGCTTTCAGGAGCAGCACTGGGTAGCGTGCACCACTAACAGAGGCCGTGATGCCCACAAAAAAATTATTAAGGGTTCATGGGGGGAGGAGAAGGGGGAGGGGAAATATAGGGAGCTAGAATACAAAAAATAGAACTAGATGAAAGGGGGAAAGAGGAGCTTATGCCGGGGGCTCGTAGAAAATGTTTGGAAATGAATGTGGCAACATGTGTAAAAGAGTGCTTAATACGAATTATGTATTGAATGTTATAAGAGCTGTAAGAGCCCCCAATAAAATTATTGAAAAAAAAGTTTCTGGAGAAAGACCTGACCATCTGCTTCTGTAATGATTACAGTCAAGCACTCTCCCCCTCTCCCCTCCCCCCCCAATAGAGGACACTTCTACTCTGCCACACAGGGTTTCTTGAGTGAGAATAGACTTGATGGCACCCAATTACAAGTCCTAACTCATCTCTAAGTGGTTTTTCATGAATATCAGTTAACTGGTTGTTCCCCCAGTGGAGTAGCTCTTTCCCAACAGGCACAATCTAGCAGGAATAGGGTCTTAAGAACAAGACTCAGTTTAGAGGAAAGGTGTTTCACACATAACTTTTCTTCTCCTTCTTGCCTGAGCAACAATCACAAGAAAACATCCCTGCATTCTCTAGGAGGCCTGCCACTTGGATCCTGGACAACCTGTTTGGCCACAGGCTTTAGAACACATTACTCATAATTTTCTGGGTCAGAGAGAGATGGCATCTGTTTGGGTTGACTGGCAACACTTGAGGATGTGGAAATTGGCTTATTAATTATTCTTCCCCTCCAAACAGCAGGCAGGTCATGTAAAACTGGCATTTCTAAGTTCCTGCATGCAGCCAACAGCTAAAATCAACTTGAGTTCCAAAGTCTAGTTAATAACCTTGTTTTAATTCCTGTTCCCATGAATCTGGGGGAAGTTAGATGGATGAAAACAAAGAAGGTTTAGGAATAGTTGGGCTGAAATGACTGCATTCTCCTATGGATTCTCCTATGAAGAGTTCCCCACCCTCCCCACCTTTTTTTGTGGCTTTGCTTCTCCTTTCTAGCACATCTAACACATGTTGTTTATTGAGAGCCAAGGCTACAGGATGGGGGTGGGAGTAAACAAAGTGCAGGTAGAGGTTTATTTAAGATTGGGCCTCTGAGCCATGAAACAGCACTGCTCTTGTGCCAACCCAGAAATTAGAAAGGAGGTTTAAGCCCCTTCGGATATCATTAGACATAATATTCAAAGCACAAAGCACAGATATAAGCAAACAAAATTCACCCATGCCCTAAGTATAGACTATCTTTTTTTTTTTTTTTTAGTATAGACTGTCTTTAAGTATCAGCTTTCAAACTGGTGGTGGACTAAATAAATTAGCCTTAAAGGGAACTGGCATGTCCTTTTCCCTCTTCCCCACAGGTGTCATTGCACCAATTTTGACTCATGGTGACCTCCTGTGTGCAGAGTGAAACTGCACCTTAGGGTTTGCAAGACTCTTCCCTCAGAGAAGCAGACCACTAGGCCTGTCTTCCAAAATGCTAAGTTTAAACTATCAACCACTCAGCTAGTAGTCAAGTTTGCAGCCATGTGTGCCCCCAGGGACTCCTTGTCTTCAGAGAAGGACTCATCAAAATCATCTGGACTGCTTATCGAACACTTTCCTGGACTTCACTGCAAATCTACCAAACAAAGCTACTACAGTGAGCATCTAAGGGTCTGTAGTTTTAACGAGGCCTTGAGTGATTCTAATTTAAGTGATATTTGAGGGCAGTAACCTGCAAACATTTTTGTTTACTTTTACAATAAGAAAATTAAATATACATTCAACATATGTAGATGCATAGTTAATCACTATATGCTATTTTTTTTCACTTTCTTGCTTTCCCAGTGAACTTGTTCACAGTCAGGTAAAATCTTCTTGGTTCATATTCTCATTGTCCTTTGCATCTTTCTGTTTAGAGCATACTTCTTCTGTTGGCTAGACTTGGAGTTTCATGAGGGCAAGGAGTGTTATTGTTTTTATTAGGTGTTGAGTTAGTTTCAATTTGTAACAACCCTATTCACAACAATATGGCCTGGTTCTGTGCCATCCTTAAAAGTGTAGCAACGTGTGAGCCCATTGTTGTAGCCACGATGTCTGTTCCTCTGGTTGAAGGTCTTCCTCATGTTTACCGACCATTTGCATTTACCTCGATCTCAAGTATGATATATCTTGACACTGTAGATTCTCAGTCTATGAGTCACAACCCCTTTGGGGGTTGAACGACCCTTTCACAGGAGTCACCTGATTCATAATAGTAGCAAAATTACTGTTATGAAGTAGCCACCAATATAATTTTGTGGTTTTGGGGGGGGGGTCACCACAACATGAGGAATGTATTAAAGGGTGTGGCATAAGAAAGGTTGAGGACGGGACTTGAAGTCCCACCATCCTCACTTCTAAGAAGTATTCTATCTGAACTTCTTTTAAGACAGTTTTTTTTGATTCTCTGTAAGAAATAGGTCGATTTTATTTACTTTTATACATGAAGCACTGCAGTACTTGGCACATAATAGGGTCTCAGTGTCATCTTAGTTGGGACTCCTTAAAGGAAATCGCTGGCATGTGCTTAAAAGAAATGGGGCTGGTTAATGGTGTACAGCAGTTATGATTCCATTTCTTGGTCCCCAGCTGGTTTTCTCCACAGTGGCAGAACTCCTGCTGTCTGACAAAGGGCTCTCACTGAAGAAGCAGCAGGAAACACTAGTAAGAGACTTTCAATCCAGATATTTAAAGAGGCCAGAGTGGAGCAATTCCATTCATCCTACAACATCTCCCCTCAGGTGGTTATGATTAAGAAGGAAGCTTTCTTAGACCAGGAAGTGAGATGCCAAATCCGCTTTCCTCTCCTAGACCCTCATTGCTGCAAAGGGCCAGTTTTCCAATATCAACGCTCTCATCACTTCTTAGTAGCACCACTGAAAATAGGGGTTGCTGCATTAGGAGAAACCAGGTCAATTTCTTTAACTACGTTAATGGAAATGAATCAATATCTACCTGAAGATTAAAATACAAAGGGAACGTTTAGGATCTATAACTGCTTCCAGGAATGGGGGACAGATATTGTGCAGATTTTATATGTGAGCTGTTGATGTGGACTATTTTACCTGGAGAATCTTCAAGACTGTGAGCTTCAATCCTCAGTGAGGTAGGTGTTGTGAAATTACCCAAACTAATTTGCACATGAACAACCATTAATCTCTTTGGTCAAAATCAGTAGCTTAAAAATGATTAGATATCACTCAGTGTTATATATTTTCTTCTCATAACTTCCAAAAATACGATTGAAGCAAGTGTTAGACCAGATCCTGCTGTCCTTGCTGCTGTTCAGTAGCAAACAGGTTTTCAAATCATCAGAGAGGACCATCAAGGTCATCTGACAATGCTTCATTGGAAAGGTCTATGAAAGCAGCATGGCTCTTAGATTCACCTAACCCTGTGGTTGGATGCAGACAGCAAGAGTCTCCATAATCAGGAGTTGTTCTGTCTGGAACCAAGTCCAAGGTACATTCCAGCTAATAGGCAGTAGACTATTCTTGCTAGATCTTTTTTATATCACTGAATGGCACAAATGACTAAATGTGGGGCTACTAACTAAAATATTGGTAGTTCAAAGTCATCTAGGGCTTGGCAACAGCCACAAAAATCTCCTGGAGTGATTTGGGGGGAGGAGGAGTGGTGAGCAAACAATTCCTTAGACAGGGGAACAACTAGGGACTTGTTATAGAGGAGGATTTAGAGATTTTAGTGGTGTTGGAGAAATGTCAACCTAGCTGAGAGGAATTACTCAGAGCCAAAAGAAGGGCAAGTGAGATGGTGGGGCAGGAGGGAGGTAAAAGAAAACAGGAAATATATTGGAAGCAAATCTATGGATAGAGGGATAAATATAGGTGTGCACTTATGTAACTATATTAGTTAATAAACATAAAGGTATTGGCATAGGTACATATATTCATATGGAAATACAATGAGGAAGCAGACAGTCTTTGCGCCTCTACTCAAACCCTCTCTCAATGTAAGAACATTTTGTTCTAAGGAACTGAAATTCTGTGATGCACACCCTCCCAGCACAATCTCTGAAGACAAAATCGGTGCATAAGCAAATGTGATGAAGGAAGCTGGTGATGCCTGGTTATCAAAAGATAAAGTGTCTGGGGTCTTAAAGGCTTGAAGATAAACAAGTGGTCATCTAGCAGAGAAGTAACAAGCCCACATGGATGAAGCACACCAGCCTATGTGATCATGAGGTGTCAATGGAATCAGATAACAGGTGCCAGAAGACCCAAAACAACAACAACAAAACATATTGCTGAGAATGAGGGGATCTGAGCAGAGACCCTAAACTCATCTGTAGGCAATAGGACATCTCCTAACAGAATGGTCACAGGGAAGGGATGAGTCAATCAGGGCACAGTCTGGCACAGATGAAATACACAATATTCCCCTGGGTCTTTGAGGCTTCCTCAGCCCCCATAACCTTCCGTACTGGTTAGACCAGAGCATGCACACAGGTAGAGATAAAAGCTCAAGACACATGGAAACCAGGTCAGATAAAGTCTCAGGAACAGAAATGAGGGTTGTGATACCAGGAGGGTAGGGGGAATGTAGGGGAAGGAGGAGAGGAACAGGGAACTGATTGCACTGATCGACGCATAATTCCACCCCATTCTGCTCCGTCCCTGTCAGAGTAATGAACAAAAGGAACATGGGTGAAAGGAGACAGTGAACAATGTAAAATATGAAAAAAACTCCAATAATTTACAATTTATCAGGGGGTCATGAGGGTGGAAGAGGGTGGGGAGGGAGGAAAAAAAAGAGGAGCTGATACCATGGGTTCAAATAGAAAGTAACATTTAGAAAATGATGACAACTTATGTACGATAATACTTGATACAATTGAAGTATGGAATGTTATGAGAGCTGTATGAGCCCATGATGAAATGAAATTATTAAAAAAAAAATCCCATGGAGCAGTTCTACTCTGATATATATGGGTCACTGCTATAGGTAAGCTTGTGGTGCCAACATGGCTAAAGATGATAGGAGGTCCGTTGTGATGACATGGTCAATGAACACATGCGATCAATTGAAGGATGGAGATACAAAAGGCTTGGCAAGCTCCGCCCTTGTTCTCTTTCTTTTGGATCTTCGGACCAGTCAGCTGCCTTGTTCGTCCTGTGCCTCGACCTCCAAGAAACACTACCCCTGGGGTGCCTAATCGTGGACTGTGTAGCTGTGAGTTGAGGTTCCTTCAAGTCCTGCTTCACCATTTTCCTGAAATATACATCTCTTGAGCTGGGACTGTTGGACTGTCATCTGACTGACTGCTGGTGACCTGCTTTGCTGTTTGCTGCTGGTAGCCGGATAGCCTGAATTGCTCAAGCCATTGTACTGTTTTATAGATTAGTTAACTGTTTATTTCTTATCTTATATATCCTTCTATCTAGATAAATATATAAAGAGAATTACTAGTGTCCTGGTTTTATTTCTCTAAGAGAACCCTGTCTGACACAGTCACTATGGAGTCACTTTGGATTTGATGACAACGGTGTGGGTTTTTCCTGTGTGTGTGTGAGTGCACCCCAGAGCAGGAAGAGTTCTTTATATGCTTTTATCCAAGCCACAGATCATTCATGTCACTAATGAAAACCATAGATAATATTCACCATTCTATTGATCTTGATCTGGTGTTGATAAAAGTTGTTGATACTTGTAGAGTCAGTTGTAGAGTGTGGTTTCCCAGTCAGTCTATCAATTACCACCTGTGGACTGAGTGACACCAGGTGGGATAATAGTCACTGCAGGAGGTAGACTAGATCAAATAGCTAATTTATACTGAAGTAAGTTCATATAAATTACAGACCACAAGACAGTGACACTTAAGAATTTTAAATACATACTATATCTATAACTGTAAGCTGATAAAAAGACAGCTTATTTTTTTCTTGGATAGTCCATAGCTTGTGTATAATATCGGGGAGAAGTGTATCAACATGAAAGGACTTATTTTTAAAAAATCAAGATTTAATATAATAATGAGCAAATGTCTAAGATGACAAAAACATTTCTAATGTATAACCAAATTCTGAGATATTTCTCTCCCTTTGCCTTGCCTGAAATATTCTTTATGGGTCAAGCTGCATCCAGAAGCTTTTGTCCTCTCTGGACTCCCAGCTGCAAATATTCTCTCGGCTTACTCCCCTTGAAGCTTTCCTCTCATTCTCACTGACATTCTCACTTTCTCCCTGACCTATTTCATTGAGAAATTTGAATTTATCACACAATAGGTCAACTTACAAAAGGATTATAAATAAGAAGTATTTTGACCTTTTTTGAAATTTTTAAATTGTGAATCAGGTGGGAGCTAACATTTCAGATAATTGTTTTTGCTCAACAGCCTAATCAAACCACCCAATCGCTTGCTTTGCCCTCATTTTATTCTTTTTCCTTTTATAGAAAACTCCCTTTAGCCAAGTTAATACCTGTCTAAGCCCTAGCCGCTTGCTTCCCTTTCCTTCCCTCTCCTTTCCACCCCTCGCATACACCAAAGTATATTTCTCTTGGTATGTAAATCTTTGTATTGAAATAGTGTGTCATTCAGGGTAGACTAGAGAAACTAACTCATAGATACGCACATGGATATAAGGGAAAGCTTTATATACAAAAGGAATGCAACATTGAGAAAGCATCTCAACCCAGTCCAGGCAAAAGTTGTAAGTCCAATATTAGCCCATATGCCCGATACCAGTCTATAAAGTCTCCTTCCAACTCATGAAGTCACATGGATACTAGTGGGTACAGAATCCTGGCGCTTGCAGGGATCTCCCCATGGCTCCTCGCTTCCAGGGCTCAGGGCCCATCAGCAGTATCTAGTGGTGGTAGAAGCAACTCATTGCAGGCAGGGCTCTCCATGTAGCGTCTCCAGCTTCAGAGGTCTGGTTCCATTAGGGTAAAGCTGTGTGGCTTCTCCTCCGGCTCCTCCAGCTCCTGGAACGCTACCATCTTGTCTTGTCCATAGTTCATTGTCTCTGAGACTGACTCCCAACAACTGGAGAGATAGCTTCTCATCTCCTCAAAGGAAATATCGCGAGATTTCCCAGAAGTCTCAGAAGAAAACCATGCCCACACGGAGACCTCATTGGCTACTCAATGGCAATCTCCAGAGAAGCAGGCTAGACTCCACCCCTACATCTCAATCATGAAATTAACATAAGCACATGACCGCCACATATAGGTAGGTAGTGTATTTCTAGGATTTTGTCCATTTCTTCTAGATTTTCAAATTTATTGGACAACAATCCTTCACAGTATTGCGTTAACTTAAAAAATTTTTATTTGGAGGTCTTACACATGCCATAGCATTTCATAGTTCAATCACATTAAGCAGTATTATATAATTATGACCATAATCAATTTCAAAACACTTTTTTTCTTCTTATATTTCTCTATATTGGCTCCCCTTTGTCCCTTCTCTCTCCTACAGGAACCCTTATTTATTGTTTTTTGCCATATCTTACACCACGCATGACCTCTTTTCAGAGACAATCTGTTGCATTATACAGTCATCCGTGCTATCAGCTCCACACACCTCCTCAGCCCTCTCCCTTTCTCATACCCTCAGAGATGTAATTCTGATGTTTGGGTTGGAAGGGGATTTGAGGGTGGGTCATTGTAAATTCTGTTTTCCGGTGGAACTTCTGGTGGCTCCAAACTGCTGACCATGTGGATTGGAGCCCAATGCACAACCATTATAGCAAATGAATCATGGGATGACATCCCATGACATACATGATGCTCTTGATAGGAAGACAGGGGAAAAAACCCAAGTTGGATGTCAGAGTGACATTTTTGCCTTTTAACAATTTAAAGAAGTCTTGTGCAGCAGATATGCCCAATGAAGCATATTGTTTGAGTTCTTGACTGCTGCTTACATGAGTGTTGATAATAGACTAAGTAAAATGACATCTTTCATTCTTTTCTCTCTTACTATGATGTTACTTATCAGTCCAGTTGTGAGGATGTTTACTTCTTTCTGTTGCTACTGAAGCAGAAACTGGACAATGAATACAGTGGATGTCAGAAGAATTGATATATTTGAATTATGGTGTTGGTGAAGAATGTTGAAAGTAGCATGAATTATCAGAAGCACTAACTAATCTATCTTTGAGGAATTACAGCCAGAATGTGAGATTCTATTTCATGTACTTTGCACATGCTATTAAGACAGACTGGTCCCCGGTGAAGGACATCGTGCTTGATACAGTAGAAGGTAGCCTCAATGAGATGGATTGACATAGTGGCTGCAATCATGATCTCAAAGCAAACAATTGTGAAGCTAGCATAGGACCTGGCAGTGTTTTGTTCTGCTGGACGTAGGGTCCCTGTGGGTGAGCTGACCTAATGGAATTCAACAACAACATTTCTCATCATAAAAGTTTTGACAATTTTTACTTCCAGCAGCAATATTGTCAAAGTGCTTGCTTTCCTATACTTCTGTCAACACAATGAGCTAAACTTTCTTTTTGAAGAACAAAACAGATATATTTGTATTGGTCTACCTGATATAGGGAATAATGTAGGATGGATGGATAGTATGAATGACAAATAATACAAACTATTTTCTTTGAAATAAGCAAAACTGCTTACATAGCTCAATGGATCACTTGAAAATACTCTTGCTTGAGATTATTAATTAGCAAAAAAGAAACAGCCGAAATGCAAACACCCTTCCTTTGTGACATGTATTTGGAGATAGGTAAGAAGACACTACTTGGTTAAAAACAACAACAGCACTCTGCCCTTGCCTTAAGGCTCGGTCATAGAAGTGTACAAAAGGTAATTGAATCCATCACCAGTTGTCATATTATTTCTATGCCACCTATGTATTCTCAGATCAAACACACAAAGCTGCCAATAGACCTGCGAAGGGTCGTATCACAGATACATTTGAGTTTTGTCAGGCAGGACTGAAGAAGAATTTGGAACAAGTTTTACCTCCTCTTTAGAACAAACGTCTTCCCTGAAATGACAGGCTACAATAGAATGACACTGTCTGGAAATGACACTTCTTACTTTGGTTCATTTTCAGTTTTCATTCATGATTTTCAAAGTCATTGGATTCATTTGTTTATACTACAATCCTGCCCCCAAACAATCAATCACAATATATTTATTATTCCTTTAACATCTGCATTTTTTCCAAGTTTTATTATATATTCTTTACTACATCCACAGTAAGTCAAAACTTCTTGAATATGAAGTAAAATGACATCCTTCATTCTTCAAACTATCAAATGAAATGGGTAGCTCTTCTAAAAATGCAGATGTCTATAACTACAATGGTACTTCATGGAAATGGAGATGATAAGGGAAAGAAGAAGAAAGACAGAAGTGAATGTGGTTCAAGTCTTTGGATTTAAAAACAACTTCCTAAGAGTAGCTGGTGATGATGGAATTTCCAGAACATTTCCCCTGCACTGCCACCCAAAAGGATGTGAAAAATTTCAAATCCAGAAATTTGAAATATATCTGGTGATGAGATGCCATAGAAGATGATCAAAGCAATTAGAGGAAGAAGGATGAAAGTGTCTCCCACTTAGTTAGAGTTTTTAGCACCACCTCTTTTGCTGTTGGCCTATCAGTAAAAACCACTGAAGTACCAGAAGTTCTTTTAAGAATTGTTCTTTGGGGAGGGGGGAGGGAAGGGAAAAATGGGGATCTGGTACTGGGGCCTAAGTGGAAGGAGGATGTTTTCAGAGTGAAGATGGCAATAAGTGTGCAAATATGGCATACATTCAATTGATGTATATATGGATCGTGATGGGAGGTGTATGAGCCCCCAATAAAATGATTTATTAAAAAAAGGAGAGGGAAAGAGGAGCTTATACCAAGGGCTCAAGTAGAAAACATTTGGAAATGAATATGACAGCATGTGTACAAACATGCTTGATATAAATGATGTATTGAATGTTATAAGAGCTATAAGAACCCCCAATAAAGTCATTGGAAAAAAAAAGAATAGTTCCTTGAAAAAAGCACTTAAAAAAAGTACTGAATATATATTACCTGTCCATATCAGTAAGAGGACTTTGTGGCTAAGAAAATATCTAAACATGGCTCCAAGATAGATCTCTCACTCTCCAACATGAAGTGTGGCAGAATTAAAAAACCAAACAACACAAAACAACAACTATATATATATATATATATATATATATATATATATATAGACAACAGAATATTACAAAGTAGAGGATATAACATAATTCAATTTTAGAGGTTCAACAGTATTCCATGTGGCTAGAAAATCTGTTTACTTTGAAAGCCTATGTGAAATACCACTCTTGTTTATGAACCACCTATTTATCATGTGACCACATATTGAATCCCTCCCCGCCTTTCCTCCTTCCCCCACCACCTCACACTGAAGAATCTAGATTCAGCCTTTAAACATGATGCGTTTCTTTGTCAATCTTGAAACTGAGAATCTTTTTCCAGTCCATTTTGATACAAGTAATTGGAATCTGGTGGCACAAGGCCTTCAATGTGGTGTCTGATATGGTGTGATAGTTTTTACTAATTGCCAACAAATACTCATTCTCTGCATGCTCTATGATTTTAATAAGAGCTTTGGCAATTTGAGCTTCATTTGAAACAGTTATCAAGTTCTGTGCATCTTTTATGACTACTGAACTGAACATTGCCATCCTCATATGGTGAACCTGAGTCTTAAGCACTCCAACCACTTGGGCCTTAGATGGTGTGAAGGTGAACTTCCATTCTGATCTCCAGTGACCAGTCCCAAAGTTTGTAGGTTGAAACTAGTGGGTTTCAATACATACAATAATGGTCTCTTGCCCATCTACAGTTTTAGCATAAACAGTACGGAAATCTTTGGAAAAATATCTTTCATGTTGTCTCTCAGGCCACTGCCACAGGATTCCCTTTAAGATTTCAGGTTGCCATCCAATTCCTCAGCTTGGGAGTTACTTGCTCCTTTCTGTAAGTGATCAAATTTAGAGCAAAATTTGTTTCTTGGATCCAAATGCTTGGTTACTCAGGTTCCCTTGTTCTGTAATAAAACTTGATCTCATGCCCTTCTGTCTTTGTAGATGTGAATTGATCCATGCTCTACTGGCCAAATGCATGTGCTGTCCTTTCCCTGAGGAGATTGTCATTAATAAGTAAATCATTAAACACTTCTTAATTCTGCTGGAGGTGCATGAATGATGAATTTAGCAGCTCTGGGTATTGTCCTCTCATCCAACATTTGATCCTCAAAGTCAACCATCTTGGGCTGCTCTGGCCCAGCCCGGTTGAGAAAGACTTCCTGATCTTTGTCAAGCCTAAGATAAAATACAATTGTATATAGTTTTGATTAATGTACATCTTTCTTACTGTAAGTGAGAGCTAACAGTTCACACATTTAAAAGTAATTCCTGTTTTATTTTCTAAATATGTTCCCCTTTTGTCATGGGCTTAGTAATCTTTTAATTATTTATTTGAAAAAATAATTATCTATTAAAATATTATCTATTAAAATATATCCACATATAAGAACATTATCCACATACAAATGATCTCTTCAGATTATTTTTCCTATTTTGTTTATAATTTTTCTTGTGGTAAATTCTTTTCTGTAAAATCAATTTATTTGTTAATTTTTTGGGGATCTGCCTGTTATAGAGTTAAAGTTGTTATTGGTCACTGTTGAGTCAATTCCAGCTCATGACTCTACACACACCAATATGAAACGACATGTGGGCTTGGGTCATCCCCACAATTGTTCTTATGTTTGAGCTCATTGTCGTAGCCAGTTTCAACACCTCTTGTTGAGGGTCTTGCTACTTTACCAAATAGGATATCCATTTTTGGAACAAGTCTCTCCTGATGATGTGTATAAAGTACGTGAAATAAGGTCTTGCCGTCCTTCCTTCTCAGGAGTACCACCTTAGCTGCCCATCGTCCATGACAGATCTGTTTGCTCTCTGGGAGCCCATGGTCCTGTGAGTCTTCTTTGATAGCACCGTAACTGAAGTGCACTCATTCTCTTTTGGTCTTCCTTACTCAGTGTCCAAATGTCACAGCATATGAAGTGCATGAAAATCCCATGGCTTGGGGAGATGCACTTTAGTACTCAAAGTAACATTCTTGTTTTTCAACCCTTGAAAGAGGTCTTGCACAGCAGATTTACACAAATACAACAGATTGATCTCTTGACTGTGGCACCTATGAGCAATGAATGCTAATTCAAGCAAGAGGAAATCCCCGACAGCATTCTTTTCTCTGTTTCTTCTGTTACCTATTTGGGCTTTCTTTGCATTGAATTGTAGTCCATGTTGAAGGCTGGAATCCTTATCTTCATCAGGAAGTGCTTCAGGCCCACCTTACTTTCCAACAAGCAAGCTTTGTCATCGTCTTCTCCAATCCTGAGACTGTGTTCTTCTTCTTCTAGCCCAGCTTCTCTGATTATTTGCTCGGCACACAGTTGAATAAATATGGTGAGTGGACACAACCCTGATGCATGCAGTATCTCCTTGCCTTGTTTTGAACAACTGTCTCTTGATTCATGTACATTTCCTCATGAAAACAGTGAAGTGTTCTGGAATTCCCATTCTTCTTTAGGCTATCCATAGTTTGTTATAGTGTACATACAGATTTATATATTTTATACATATTTTACCTTTTACCTGCATATAAAATTTTATAAAAAGGGGCACTTATATTACACATCATAGGTTTTGTTGTTTAGTCTGTTACCTGCTTTTATTTTCACTTCCTATAAAACACTTTGATTTTAAATAAACAAGTTTTGACCATTCCATGGATTATTTTGTTCTGTGGAGACAAAACAACAACTTATCTAATTCCCTGAGCAGTGGATATTTAGGTTATGTTCATTTGAAAATTAATATAAAATATTCAAAGAAATTTCATCTACATTAAATCCTAAAAATGAACTTTTGTAGGATTTTGTAGATTTAAGGTAGACACACCTTAAATTTTTTTTAACCTTAACAAATCTTTTAACTTTCATTTCAAGATTGTTTAGAGGATTGAATATATTGAATAGATAAAGATATTGTAGATAACTTAAGTGTTAATTTATCTTGAGAGACTGTATAATCTTTTAAGCTGATGTAAAATTATGTAGGTGTAAGATTGAGTTTTTTTGCAGCCAATATGTATCTTTTATAGGGGAAAAGAGCAATGTATTGGCATAGGAACGGTTCAGTTAAAGTTTTTAAGGACTAATTTCCTTTCCAACTTTATTCTTATTATTGTTTGGTTCTGACTCCTAGGGACCCTATGAAATCAGAAAAGCAAAAACAAAAGCACAACCCTACCTGGTCCTGCATAATTCTTACATTTGTTACAAAGTTTGAATCCATTGTTGCCCACCACTGTTTCAATCCATCTTCTTAAGGAATTTCCTCTTTTTCACTAATTCTCTGCTTAATCACACTTGTCTGTCTTAGGGTGCATTTCTTTTTTTCTTTTAGGCATCACTGCCCTCTGGTGGGAGTGGGAAGCCCTGCCTTGCTGCTGCTGGTTTTGAACCGCCAAGCCAGTCGGCCGCAGTCCCGCACTCAACCACTACGCCACCGGGGCTCAGCCCAGGGTAGGTTTTCTAGAGAAGCAAAATCAGTGAAGCTTATCTATGCGTATTTAAAATATTTATGTAAATAAATATAATAAATTTATATAAATAAATAAAATGTTTCACATAGTTGTACTGGTGGGTAAGTTTGTATCTGAGCAGGTTCCAAGACCATGGGTCAGGTATTACACTGAAGGCTTCTGACTTGCACAACTTTGGAAGTTGATGGATCCAAGATCACCTGGAAGGAGACAAGCTGGTGGTTGCAGAGGTGAAGGAATCCAAGTTTGGCTAGTCAGATGTCAGGCCATTGACACAAGTCCAGAAAACCAGATGTCGACAAGCCAGACTCAGGCTTCATAGCTGGCAAAAAGTAAGCCAAATTTACCACAGCATCCACCTCCACTGGAAGCAGGCCACATCTCAAGGAAATGTTTTTTTCAATGGATTGCAGCAGGGCTGTGATCTGAATAGGAATATTGCACTGCACTCTGCTTTGTTTCTGCTTATGGAGGAAAAAGAAGTGTGCCGATAAATGTTAAAACATCAGGCCTGTGAATGACATACTGAACACTTAAGAATAATGGGGTTAAATGAAATATTTAGATATACTTTTCAAGCTCAGGAACCTCCTCCTCTGAAATATGAACTGTTGTTAGATGCCGTCACTTTGGCTCTGATTAACATTGCCTTCAGCTCGAGGAGAAAGGAAGCGCTTTGGAAATGATGATGGTAATATATTTACAAATGTGCTTGATGCAATCCATGTAAGAACTGTTATAAAAGCTACAAGAGCCCCCAATAAAGTGATTTTTAAAATGCTGCCCTACAATAGAACAAACTAATATTGGGTCCTGCAAAATCCTCACAATTGTTGCTATGTTCCAATCCACTGTTGCAGTCACTGTGTCAATTTAACTTGTTGCAGATCTTCTTCTTCTTCTTCTTCTTCTTCTTCTTCTTCTTCTTCTTCTTCTTCTTCTTCTTCTTCTTCTTCTTCTTCTTCTTCTCCTCTTCCTCCTTTTTGTGACCCTTTAGTCACTTGGGTATACATACAACACTCATGGGAGCATCAGTGAAGAAATTGAGTCGTTCATTTCACTGGGCAAATATCCTTTTTATATTGTTAAAGAGCAAAGATATCACTTTGAGGCCTAAGGTGCCCCTCACACAAGCCTGTTTTCAATCACTTCGTATGCATGCCAAAGTTGGACAATGAAGAGAGACTACATAAGAATTAACACCTTTGAATGATAGTGTCGGTGCATGACATTGAAAGCACTATGCATTTTTTGAAGAGGAAGCACATCTATCTTGGAGGTTGGATAGCAAAATGCCCCATAGAAGATCAGATAGCAGCTGAGCCCTCGTGGCGTAAGTGGTTGTGTGCGAGACTGCGGCCCACGGCCTTGGCAGTTCAAATCCAGCAGCAGCTCTCAGAAGCAAGGCTGGGTAGCTCCCACGACAACTAGAGGGCAGTGATGCCTAAAAAAAAAAAAGAAGAAGATAAGGTGGCTAAATGTTGTCTCATGTTCTTTGGGCATGCCTGGAAAAGGACATGCTTGGTGAAGTAGAAGGTCTGTGAAGAAGTAGACCTTTATCAAGATGTATTGATACTGTGGCTGCAATAATGGGCTAAAACATAGCAATAGTTTTGAGGATTGTGTAGAATTGGGCAACTGGATGGCACTTAACAATAGCAACAACTTTACCAAATATGATGTAGGTCTCAAAATGATATCTTTACTTTTCAACTCTAGAAAGGGTACTAGATTTGGCCAATACAATATAGGTGGTTTGATTTCTTGACCATCACTTCTATGTGTGTTGGCTATGCATCCAAGTAAAATGAAATCCTTCATACTTTCAACCTCTTGTCTGCCTCTCGACGGTGGCTATTGCTCTGGTAGTTATTGCTACTTTGGTATAAGTTTATTGAAATTATTTATTAACCCATGTCCGACACTGATCTTATGTAATAACATCCAACCAAAGAGGTGTAGGATATTAACCAAAGGCCATCTTCAGATTTAGTCACCAGAAGACTGATCATTTTCACTCCTTACTTCTCAACGTTTCCCTTTGTCTCCTCTTCTGCTTTTCATTAAATTATTAAGTTTTGTTTTCGTCTCCTTGGTTTGCTTTCCTCATACATCTGTTTCTGAAGTGCCAAGGATTCTTCTCTTGAGAACAGTTAAGTGGGCATATGGTGAAGGGGGTAGATGCAGAGGTGCCATGGTGATATTAAGATGTCTGTGTCACCATTCTCTGAGGAAAGAGAAAATGCTCTTCTCGACAACTACTGGAGGAATTATGTTATTGTTTTAGATGGAGTTCTCAGGACAATGGGCTCTTGACTTACATTTGCTAGTACTCCCACTTTGAGGGGACATTTTTGAGTCTCCTGTGAAGTTATCAGTTCATTGCTGAGTGGTGTTCACTTTAGTGTGCAATTGTGTACCTTGCAGACTATCCATGAACAGACTGTCAAGGCTGCAGGAAATACCCCTTGCTTTTCCTGAAACTGGAAGCTGAGGTAGGCACTTTTTTCTAAGAGGAAGTTTCCCAGTTTTGCTGCTGAAAGCTGTGCCTCCTTCTTGGGTTGTCTGACAGGTAATCTCGTCATCACCTTAGTGAATGAGACACACACGTCTCCATTTTTAAGAAGTTGGACGAGATGACCTTTGTTACCTAAAGGGGAACAGCCAGGCTTTGCATCACAGTGTAGAATCTGTTTCATTTGTAGGACAAGTTGCAAATGAATCTTACATTTCCTGAATCTCTCCTGGCTCGTCCCCTACTTCCTGAATAGTGTTGTTAAATTCTACTCTCACTGGTCCTGGGGAGCTGGGCCTCGGACCCTGTTCAGCGGACATTTTCAGTAGGGTTGCAGTTAGTGTGGCAGTCATGTGCTTATGTTTATTTTATGATTGAAAGGTAGGGGTGGAGATGACCATTGAGTAGGCAATGAGGCCTCTGTGTGGGCATGGTTTTTCACCTGAAACTTCTGGGAAATCTCGCGATATTTCCCTCTTGAAGATGAGAATCTATCATCCCCGGTTGTTGGGAGTTAGTTTCAGAGACGATTAATCACGGACAAGACAAGCTGGCAGCATTCAAGAAGCTGGAGGAGCCGGCGGAGAGACCACGCAGCTTTGCCCTGATGGAGCCAAACCTCTGAAGTTGGGGTGGCCAGATGGAGACCTCTGCCAGTGATGAGTTGCTTCTGCTGTTGATGGATCCTGAGCCCTGGAAGGGAGGTGCCCAGCCAGCACCAGGATTCTGCACCCACTGACCTGTGACTTCGTGAGTCAGAAGAAGACAATATAGACTGATTTTGGGCATATGGGTTAATATTGGACTTATGACTTTGAACTGGACTTGGCTGGGATGCTTTCTCCATGTCCCATTCCTTTTGTATATAAACCCTTTCCTTATATCGATATACATGTCCTTGAATTTGTTCCTCTAGTCTACCCGGACTAACATAGTTAGATGGTGGCACCAGGGTTTATGGCAGTCCTGGCTCTTGCAGAGTCTGCAGCTAGTCCAGCCCGAGCCCCCATGCTCCTAGAAGACCCATTCAAGGTATTGAGATGTTAGCAAATCTCCATCTGGAGGTGAGAAATTGATGTGAACTTTCATCAGAGATACTTTAGTTAATGTAGGAGAAAGTCTGGTTTTCATCTGTGGGGCCTACCTAGCAATCTGTTTACTATTTGGATGAAGATGGGTTAAAAATAAGTAAACAATGAAACAAACAAAAGACCCCTTGTTACCAAAAAGTTAGATGAACTAATTTCCATGAATGGATCTGTAGCTCCAGATATGGGTGACAACTTCGCATGATTACAAAAACACTGAGGTACTATGGGTTAAATTTTCAGGGGGATGAACTGGTTGGCATCCTGGTCATATAGAATTTGTGTAATTTTCGACCAATTTCATTGTCTTTAAAGCTTGGGCTGTTCAATTGCTTATGTCTATGCAAAATGCTGATGGACCATGTGAATGACAGTGGATTATGATTACTTTAATCAGGAAGTCACTCCTAATTTAGCTTCTATTCTAACCTGGTATGCAGTTATCTATGTAGTAAAGACCAGTAAAGTGAACACAAGTAAAATAACATTTGATTACATGAAGTAAACTGGTCTGGCAAAACTAACAGAAATAGCTGGCTTTTACCTGGCCGATGAAATATAAGGGCAGTTTATTGCCCTAGTCCAGATACTGTGTCTACCAACTTTCCAATCTTCTGGCTTTATTTTTATTTATATAGAATGACTGTGATCCTTTCTCCAATTCTGGGGTATATTGGCTCACTGTGGTATTGATGGTATGTGGATTTGGACCTAACAAATCCCAGCAATTCTAGTGTAACTGATCATGGGGATCAAAGGATTGCGATGGTACCTTGGAGTTAAGAAGTGGTACGTATGCTCTGCAGGAAGTCTTCAAGAATAAAACCTTGTGTCACTCCACCAAATTGGAACCATGATAAGCCAGGGTGATTTCCAAGAGCCAAGGAATATGAAATGTGTGCTGGAAGGAGGCAGTTGTAAATATTAGCTACTTACCATAAGCCCAGCTATATGAGGACTAGAACAGTGTTGAGCATTGTTTTCTTTAATTTTTTTAATTATATGATTAATTTTGCATGTGTAATATACTACCAATTATTTTTCTTTCCTTCCTCCCATTCCCTATTATGAATATAAAAATGCTTTAATAGTGGCTAAGCTTATATCTTAGGACATTTAATAGAGGGGCATATGACTCTAGTAGAAACAGAATGACCATTCCCTAAAGATAGAGAAAGTGACATATGTGACTTCATGTCTTATTTTGGAGAAAGAGCTAAGATTTTTTTTGGTTGAGCAAGAGATAATTGATGATGTTAGGGTTTAATGTATGTAGTTGACCCATGATAAATGCATAGTAATAGATGATTCTTATTATTTATCTAGGCCTCGAGTTTCAGATGTTAGGATGTGGCTGAGAAAGAAAGTACATGAGCAAGTGGCTTTAACAAGTTTACTTAAAATGCTTATAAGGCAAAATTATTTTTTATATTTTGACTGGCAACTCTAGAAGGTCCAAACAATGTGAGTCTCTGAGAAGTGTGTAGTGGCCTTGATTTCTGTGGACAGGCCTCTTCGTGGCATTTTGGCTTGCACCTCATTGCTCACCATCATCTTCTTCATAGCTAACTCTTCTTTGATATTCTTGTGCTTTCCTTTTCTTCATATGCTATGATCAGCAAAACTTCCTTTCCCTACTTCTCCCAAGTGATGTGGATTTATATAAACACCCAAGGCACAGCAGTTAAGCACTAAAGTGCTAGTGGAAAAGATGGTTCTTTAAACCCACCCAGATGCTCTGCAGGAGAAAGAGCTTGTAATCCACTTCAGTAAAGATTAGAGCTCACAAAACCCTGTGAGACAATTTTGCTTTATAATAGGGAGTAGCTTAGAGATAAATCTGGAAAAAACAAACAAACCCCAAACCAGACAAAATAATTATTTTACATATTTCTATATTTTTTATTATTCTGGTGGAAGGAAAGACATTGTTCTTTCTTTTTTGAAGAATAGAATTTTTTCTTTTTTTCATTTTTTTCCTTTATACAGCTCAATCCTACATGAATTAGGACAGCATTTTTGTCCGAACATGCTGTTAGGTTGTCATGGAGTTAAGAGTCGTGACTTTCTGAACAATTTTCTTTATATTACTTAATGTTTAGTTATTTAAGGCTTAACATTTTTACACTTCTCATTTTCTTTCATTTTTCTCTCTTTGTAGCATTTCTCTGTTGTTCACCTCTTGTTTTAGAATCCCAGTTTGTTCTCCCAGCCTAATCGATGTCTTTTTTAATGTTCTATAAACTTGTTACCATCGTCTGACTAACAGAGACCTGAGAGGACAGAGTCCAAGGGTTCCTGTGGTTTGCTGAGATTTTGAATCTTTTTTTTATAATGCGAAGGCCATTAGTGGCCTCCTCTTTTTTTTTTGTTGTTGTTTGTTTGTTTGTGGCATCACTGCCTCTGGTGGTCGTGGGAACTACCCAATGCTGCTCCTGAGAGCCACCGCTGGATTTGAACCGCTAAACCTGCGGGCCGCAGTCCCACACTCAACCACTTACACCACTGGGGCTCAGCCGAGATTTTGAATCTTAACAGGAACAGACAATCCCATCTTCCTCCCCAGAAGCAGCTGGTGGGTTTGAGTTGTTGGTCTTATCATAACCAGCTCAGTGCAAGGCCCACGATGCCACCATGTTGCCTTTAATAAACATATATTAAATGATTTCTCAGATTTCTAGCATTTTTATCAGTCTTAATTGCTCATTTCTTAAGCTTTTAATAATTTAGTAGGTAAGCAGAAAATATAATTTATTTGGTTATTGTGCTAACAATATCTGTAGTTCTTGGCTTAGAGGAGCCAAAACAGTGAAACAGAAATATGTACACTTGTGGTTAGGTGTACAGCATTGGTGCCAGCAACATTATGTACAACAGAATGTATAACCCAAAAGTTACTGGCATTAGGATAGTCCCGTGGCATATTTAGAATAATTCAATAACTTGTTGGGGTTCATTGTTGCAGTATCAATTCATCTCTTGATGTTTTCTTTTTCACCAACCTATTTTATCAAGCATGTCCAGGACTAGTCTCTCCTGAGAATATGTTGCTAATACATTAGTCAAAGTCTTACCACCCTAACTTCTAAGATGCATTTGGGCAATACTTTCTCTAACACATTTTTGTGTGATCTTCTAGAAGTCCGTGGTAATTTTAATATTCTTAGTCAACACCCAACTACAAAGGCTTCAATTCTTCTGTGATCTTTGATCAACATCCAACTTTCATAGGAATATGAGGTGGTCGAAAACACTATGATTTGGGTTAGGTGAAACTTATTACTTAAAGTGACATTTTTTCCTGTTTTAATCCCTTTATGGAATCCTTTGCAGCAGAGTCTTCCAATGCAATATGTTGGTTGAGTTCTAGACTGTTGCGGGTTGGTTGTGGAGCTAAGTAAAATGAAATCCTAGATAATTTGGAAATTTTCTCCTTTTATCATGAGATCAGTCCAGTTGTGAGATTTTTGTTTTCTTTGTGCTAAGTATAGCCCATACTGTAGTCTGAACTTAATCAGTAAGTACTTCAAGTCCTCTTTGTTTTCAGCAAGCAAGGTTGTATCACTTTCAGTATTAGCGGTAGTTCAGAAGAGACAATCCTTTGACAACTTTAACCTTTTCTCCATTGATCATACATGATGTTACCTGTTGGTGCAATGGTGAGGATCTTGGTCTTCTGTACATTGGGTTGTAATCCACACCGAAGGCTTGATCTTCATCCTGAGGGTCTTGATCTCCATCAGCAAGGGCTTTGAGTCCTCCTTACCGTCAGCAATTGAGGATAGATCATCTACCTATAGCAGATTGCTAAAAAACCTTCCTCCAGGAAGAGCCCAAGTGGAGGAGAGGAGAGGAAGCAGCAGCGCCGCTGCAAGCCCCGGAAGTCCGCCCTCAGAGACCCATCTCCGGAGTCCCCTTCCAAGAGGGGACCCATCCCCATCCGGCGGCGTCACTAATGGACCAGGTCGTCCAGATTCTCCCTGTGTTCTTTGATTCCAGTGCTGGAGAAACTGGTAAAAGCACCATTGTGAAGCAAACGAGGATCCTGCTTGTGAAAGGGTTTAATGGAGAGGGTAGGCGAAGAGCACAAGCGGGCTTCCAGGAGCAACAGCAAAGGAGACTATTATTTCTAGACGTGATGCCTACAGTCTCAACATCCCGCCTATATCTGATCCCAAATTGCATTCTGGAATATCTCCACTGTTAAGGACTTCTATAAGTATACTATTTCTGGGGGGAGGGAGGGATGGGGCCTCTAACTTACCCGACCTTTGTGATCACTGCTCAGCCATCTAAAGAACGTGGCGTGAGATCCTTGATTGAAGACCATGTGTAATGGCAGCCCCGGGATCTGCACACGGTGGCAGCATTTGGTATCTCCTGGCCCACAAACTGGCCCTTGAGAACAGACTTGACCAACAGAGCAGCCTGCTGTGTTCTCATGGTTGTACCCCCTCCCCCAACCCTTCCTTCTAACTGCACCACTATTCTGCCCTGCCTGCAGCTCTATCCCTGGCACTACTGTACAGCTAAATATTAATTATTCACCCAAATGTCATCAATGAAAACTCTCTGCATGTCTCAGCAAAAAACCCCAAAAACAAACCAAAAGAAAAACCTTCCTCCAATTCTGATATCACATTTTCCTTCAGAATCCAGGTCTCTGATAATGATCTCCACAGACAGATTGACTAAAAATACTGAGCAGATGCAACCCTGACACATTCCTTTCCTGATTTTAAACCAGGTAGGATTCCTTTGTTTTGTTGCCACAATTGCCTTTTGATCTGTGTACAGCTTCTGCAGGAGCACAATGAGGTGTTCTGGCATCCCTGTACTTCTCAAGTTTGTTATGATTCACATGGTCAGGTACTTTTTAATAAAACACAAATAAGTTTATCTCTGGCATGCTCTGCTTTGAGCCAAGATCCACCTGATGTCAGCAATGGTATCCCTTGTTCATGTCTTCTTATGGATTCAGTAAGCTCCCTATCATTGGAATGGTGCAAGCTTGTAAGGTAGTCAGCAAATTGTACTTGCATGGAAATCAATGATACCTTTCTATAATGTGAGCATTCTGTCGGGTCACCTTTCTCTGAAATGAGTGCAAATAAGGATCTCTTCCAGTCAACAGGCCATGCAGCCATCTTTCCAATGTCCTGGCATAAATGAGTGAGTGCTTCCAATGTCTCGTCAGCTTGTTGAGACATCTCAATAGCTACATCATCAGTTCCAGAATCTTGTTTTGGCTGATGCTTTCGGTGCAGTTGGGACTTCTTCCTTCATCAGCACTGGTTCTCCCTTCGATGGTGGAATGTTCATGATTTCTTTGGCACAGGGACTTGTGTATTCTTTCCACCATCCTTTGATGCTTCCTGGACCATTCAATATGCTGTTCATAGACTCTTTCAATATTGCAACTTGAAGCTTGAGTTTTTTCTTCAATTATTTCAGTGTAAGATATGTTGAGCCTGTTCTTCCTTTTTCTTTTTCTAACTGTAAGTCTTTACTCATTTTTAATAATATTTTACTTTGACTTCATCACTTCTTCCATCTGCTTTAGCTATTCTATCATTAAGAACAAGCTATAGTGTCTCCTCTGACATCCACCTCAATCTTTTCTTTCCTTTTTTATATGATCTTTTGCTTTCATTATGTATAATGTTTTTGCAATTCTCCCACAGTTCAGGAGGCCCTCTGGCATTAGTGTTCAGTGCTCAAATCTGTTTCCAAATTCAGGTGGCATTTGGTTCTTGTGGTTTTGTTTTAATTTAATTTTCACCTTCAACCTGAACTTACGTAAGATGGTCTGTTTTATAATCAGCTCCTGGCCTGATTTTGGCTGCTGATAATGAGCTTCTCCATCATCTCTTCTCACAGATGTAGTTAATTTGATTTTTGTGTGCTTTATCTGGAGAAGCCCATGTGCATAGTTACCTTGTAGTGTTGTTAAAGAAAGGGTATTTGCTATGAAAAAGTTGTTGGTCTTGCAAAATTCCATCAGGTGATATCCAGCTTCATTTCTTTCACCAAGACTCTCTCTTTCTATATATATATGCATATCTATTTATTCTTTAAAAAATATTTCCCCCCAAAAAATAAAAATAAAAAATTTCCCTAACCATAAATTAAAAAAAAATCATTTTATTGGGGGCTCTTGCAATTCTTATCACAATCCATCTATCCATCTATTGTGTCAAGAATATTTGTATATTTCTTCCCATTATCATTTTCAAAACATTTTCTTTCTACTTCAGCCCTTGGTATCAGCTCCTCATTTTCCCCCTCCCTCTTTCCCCCTCCTTCTCTAATGAACCCTTGATAATTTAGAAATTTCATTATTTTTCATGTCTTACACTGACTGATATCTCCCTTCCCCCCTTTCTCTGTTGTCTAACCCCCCTCCAGGAGAGGGTTATATGTAGATCATTGTAATTGGTTCCCCCTTTCTCTCCCCTTATACTCCTGGTATCACTACTTTCATGGTTGGTCCTGAGGGTTCTGTCCTGGGTTCTCTGTGTTTTCAGCTCTTATCTGCACTAGTGTGCATCCTCTGGTCTAGCCTGATTTGTAAGGTAGAATTGGGATTATGGTAGCAGGGGTGGGGGTAGGGGGAAGAAACTTTAAAGAGCTAGAGGAAAATTTTATGTTTCATCGGTGCTTTACTGCACCCTGACTGGCTTGTCTTCTCCCTGAGACCCTTCTGTAAGGGGATGCCCAGTTGTCTACAGATGGGCTTTGCGTCTCCACTCTGCTCTCCCCTCATTCACATTGATATGATATTTTATTCTTTGATGCCAGACCCCTGATCCTATGGATGTCTCGTGATAGCACAGCCTGGTGTGCTTCTTCCATGTGGGTTTTGCTTCTCAGCTAGATGGCTGTTTGCTTATCTTCATGCCTTTAAGACCCCAAACGCTTTATCTTTTGATAGCCAGGCTCCATCAATTTTCTTCATCACATTTGCTTATGCACTCACTTTGTCTTCAGTGATTGTGTTTGGAAGGTGAGCAATATGGAATGTCAGGTCAATAGAACAAAGTGTTTTTGCACTGAGGGAGTACTTGAGTAGAGGTCTAATGTACATCTGCTACCTAAACAATGATCCTATAAATATATTTACATAGATCTATTTTCACATCGCCATATGTAAATATATTTATGTATGCACATGCTGGCATTTAGACCCCTATAAATGCCCTTTTTCTTCTAGTTCTTTCCTTTATTTCCTTTTCCCTTGTCCCCCTATCACGTTCAACCTTCATTTGGGTTTCAGTAATTCCTCTTGGTTAAATTGCCTTTGATCCAGCCCTACAAGATTTCCCATACCCTGCTCGCTATTGATTTTAGATCACTTATTATTCCCTTGGCCCTGGGTGTGTTGACCCTCACTCTTCCTTTCCCCAGCCTTCTCCTCTCCCATGTTCCCTCAGACCATCAGTCCTGTTGTTTTCTCCCCCGGATTGTTTATCCTGCCTATCTTATCTAGATAGATCTGCAGAGAAAATAATATGCATAAAAAGACAACAAAACAAAGCATCAGCGACAATAACAACAAACTTAGACAATAACAAACAAAAGACCAGATAAAGAAAAGAGAAGTCTATAAATAGTTCAAGATCTGTTTGTTAATCTTTTGGAGTGTTTTCTGGGCCAGTCTGATGGAGTTCCATGCCCTGGTCCCAAATTCTATTTTTCGGTTTTCTCTGGGTACTTTGTTGCTCTGCTCCCTCTATTGCTCTGTTGTACACCTTTAGTGTTTTGCCTCTGTTGGTTGGGTCATATCGAGCACAGTTCCCACACTGTATCTCCAGTGTTGTCTCTCATAGTGCTATGGGTAAGTAAGGGACATTGTGTCTCATAGTGGGGCCGGCCCTATGGTCCTCTCTGTGCATTGACTGCTCCAAGCAGTAATATTGTCTTCAGGGCTTGGTGGGCCAGGAGGTGCTCCACTCTGTCTTCCCCCCTCTTCATTTGCTCCTGGTGCTCTGATCAGACCTGTCCTTCTTCCTGAGCTGTAGCTTCAGTGTTGTCCTCTGAAATGAATTTTTCTGTGGGGAGGACATGGTCATGTATTTGGGATTGGAGTCGGTCCCTCAGACCTCTCTATTGGTTCCATGCTTCATGCTGGTATATTCACATCTTGGAGCACTGGGTTGAAGTCTAAGACCATATTTTACAGCTACTGTTCCTTGATTTTTTTTTTTTTAATTAGGCATCACAGCCCTCTGGTGGGAGTGGGAGGCTCTTGCTGCTGCTGGATTTGAACCGCCAAGCCAGTTGGCCACAGTCCCGCACTCAACCACTACTCTACCAGGGCTCAGCCCTATGTTCCATGATTTTTGTTCCTAACTTTTGCATTACAATTCCCACTAGCTATCACTGCATCTTGATTGCATGTGTGATCAATTTCTGATTGAAGACTTTGGGAGAATTTTTCAATTTCTTTCTCACTAACTTTTGTGGTTGGTGCATAACTTAAAATAATAGTTGTAATTATTGGATTTTCTTGAAGATATATATAATCCCTATATACATGGCACCATACTTCAAAATTGATTCTGAAATATCCAGGAGCAGATAAAAGATTATCAACTCATACTTCTGACTCATAAGCAAGTTCTGAATCTGTTCTCTGTGTTCCATGGACACCGTCAATGCAGTTTGCAAGTATAAAACTGAAATTTTAGTTAATTTTCATTATAATCCCTGTTTATTGTCATTATGTCCCCTGTTCTTCTATGGATTTTTCACGATTTGCTCTAAAGTGCCTCTCTAGCTGAAATTGACAATGAGATATTTCTTGAGCAAGGTTTTATACTCCACAAACATGCAAAAGGATTATCTTCCATTTTGTACTTACTTCCAAAGTTCTGTCCATGAAATGGCAGAGAGCTGTTGCTCAGTGTACATGTGGTGGTATGATTTGGCCTCAGAAGAGTTTGTTGTGGGGAAGCATAAGAGGAATAGTACAGAGGGTGTCTAGCTTGTTGCTAAAAGAATTTTGCTACTGAAGACATATCCTATAGTTTTTATGTTCATGTCCCCATTCAAGAGCAGGTGTTCTACCTTTAAATCTTTCTGGACAAGCAAGTCTTTTGACAATGCTGAAATGTGAACTGGTGAAATTCTGGTAGAATTTGGTTTGGTGCTCTTTTTGTTTTTCCTTCTTGACATGGGCCCCCAGATAGTCAAATATTTTTTTCCAATATGTCATGACATGGTAGAGTGTTTTCTCGGTCTGATTAGTTGAAATGCATAACTTTATTCAGATTATTGAAAATGTTCCTGATTCTTATTTTGTGGCATAGTTTCTGGAGCTTGAAAGAGCTGTTAGCCAAAAACACAGTCGACATTCCACCATTTCAGGAGATGGCATATGAGCAAGAGCCAATG